>LGRX02026808.1:0-15763 GCA_001247695.2 Cymbomonas tetramitiformis | reverse complement strand
GATGACAGTGACCGCCCAAGTTTTCTAGAACTTGGGCGGGGCGATGACAGTGACCGCCCAAGTTTTCGCCCAAGTTTTCGAGAACTTGGGCGGGGCGATGCCCGTGACCGCCCAAGTTTTCTAGAACTTGGGCGGGGTTATGACCGTGACCGCCCAAGTTTTCTAGAACTTGGGCGGGGCGATGACAGTGACCGCCCAAGTTTTCGAAAACTTGGGCGGGGCGATGACAGTGACCGCCCAAGCTTTCGCCCAAGTTTTCGAGAACTTGGGCGAGGCGATGGAGCCGTCGCATACCCCCGCGTCGGAAAATGCATAGTGGGTGATAATGACCATTTTTTAAGGTTTATAAAGTCACTAGACCTTGTAAGAGGCAAAATTAGTAAAAAAATATATATATTTTTTATATTTTGAGATTTTTGGAGATTTTTTTCATCTGAACGGGCTGGAAATCGCTGTTTTTGGGCTGTGTTCGCTTAGCGGGTGGTTGTGGGGTATGTAATACCCATGTTTTGAAGGTCTCCAAACCGCACCACGACTTTATTAATGAACGTCGCAATTTTGGATTTTAGAAAAAAATATCATAAGAGCTAGTATTTACGAAAAAATCTTGGTTTTGAGCACATATGAGGTGCGGAAGGCTTTGGGGTATGGAGTGGAATGAAAAGTACACATGATGAAGTTTCATAGACCACATTGAAACAAAATAATGGTTGAATGCTATTTGTGAAGAACTTTTTCCTACCATGTACAAACAAACAATCACTTGTAGCTGTGTTGTTTTGTGTATTTTTCCAGGCACGCTTGGGGGTATGATATATGTGTGATAGATAATGTTGTGCAAATACTCCCAACCTGATGTTTTTTTCGAAACTTATTATGAATGATTTCTTGCAAATTATGCAAGTGTGCAAATTCAGAGTGCATGTGTTACACTAAAAATTGGCAAGGCAATTTAAATATGAAAACAAGGCAAACAAACAAAAGAGAAAATGATATTTACAATGAATACGCCTAAGACCTAGGAATGCTAAAATTGTGTAACTCCTCTATGGAGACGCCCGAGGCCCTACCCAAGTCAGAGGTATTCAATGGCTGGGTCTGCTGGAGCTGCTGGAGCTGCTGGAGCTGCTGGAGCTGGGGCTTCAGGAGCATGGGCTGGATTGGCGGCTGAAGGAGCATGGGCTGGGACTGCTGCATTTGCAAAGTCTGGGGAGCTTGCAGCAGAAGGGGTTGCAGCTGCTGGGTCTGTTGGAGCTGTTGGAGCTGTTGGAGCTGTTGGAGCTGCTGGAGCTGGGGCTTGGGAGCTTGCAGCTGCTGGAGTTGGGGCTGGGGAGCTTGCAGCTGCTGGAGCTGGGGCTGGGGAGCTTGCAGCTGCTGGAGCTGGGGCTGGGGAGCTTCCAGCAGTAGGGGTTGCAGCCGCTGGAGCTGCTGGAGCTGCTGGAGCTGTTGGAGCTGCTGGAGCACCGGCAAGGGTTGCTGCTCAGGGGTTTGTGCCTGTTCCTGTTGCTCTTGCGTCTGCGGCTCCTGCTGCACGAGCTCAACGAGAGAAGGAACCGCTGCCATGCTCCCTCCCATTGGAGCTCCACAGCTGTCACCGCCCGCTGTCCCCTCCCGCTGTTGTAGCCGCTCCTCGAGTTTTTGTATCTCGAGCTGCAGCTTGAGGTCTGCCAGACGCTTGTGCAGCGTCGCATCCCCTGCACCTGGCAACTGAGTGTCACCAGCAAGTGATGCTGCTGGCATCCCGAGGTGCTGACTCCCTGTTGACTGGCTCCCTGAGCCGTCCGCCACGGAAGTAGTCTGCACCTGGGGGGGGGTCCACAAGTCCACAGGCAGAGGCTGGATCGGCCTCCGAACCTCCTCCCTGGGCAACTTGAGTTGCGGCGATGTGGACACCTCCGGCGACCCAGCAGTGTGCTCACTGCTGACACCCGACCGTGCCCTCTTTGGGGCACGGGGTGTTGGCTCGGGAGCCGGTTCCCACGGGGTGGTCACCAGGCTTGCCGCTCTGCCGGCTGGCCTCCCAGGAGGCTTGTTCCCCACCAGAGGTAGCCTGCTGGTGGGGCGGCTGTCAGCCTTGGGGGCGGGAGGTGCCTTGGGGGCGGGAGGTGCCTTGGGGGCGGAGGCGGGAGGTGCCTTGGGGGCGGAGGCGGAAGATGCCCCCCGTGGCAGCCTCGGGCGGAGAGAGGTTGGGGGTGCCGGTGGAGATTGCGCCTTCCGCTTGTTGAGGGGAGGTTCTGCAGGGGCGGAGAGAGGCAGGGGCTGCATCTCCCCTTCGAACTTCCCCTCACAGCTTTTCGTGTGGTGTATTAGTAGGGCCTCAACCGGGGCAATCGTCAACCCGCGCACGCCCTTCTCCAAAGCAGCCACCGCCTCCAGCAACAGCGTGCCCATGTCCTCGCGATCCGCCTCAACGCTCAGGCTCTTATTCAGGGTGGGCGTCTTGTTGTTCATGCACCCAGCCCTGAATAAAACCAACCTGCGGTTGGGGGGGCCGTGCCCCCATGCGTCTTCCACTGGAGCCACCTCCCATGGGCCGTATACCCACAGGCCATTGCCCGCACGTGCCCCCCGTGGCTTCACCGGACAGCCCGCAATCCAAAACAGGGTGGTGTGCTTCTCATGCACAACCACCCGGTCGAACGCAGTGTCCCCACGCGTGATGTTGCGGAGCGTGAGGCGCGCCTCCAGTTCAGGCCCCACGGCGTGACAGCCCTGCGTGGGGACACGCGGCGCTGAACTCCTTCTCCGCAAACAGCGCCGTCAGCCAATACGGCTGGGGAGGGGGAGTTTGGAGTAATAGCCGGGAGTCCACGGGGGTGATCGACACATCCAAGCCGAAAGTACCCTTCACGGGCCAGGTGGTATCCTCCGGCATCGGCACCCCCTTCTTGTCCACGTACAAGTGGGCTGATAGCCGAGCCCAGCCGGAGGACACGTACTCCACCGCACCGTGTATCAGCTTCCCGTTGAAGACGATCACGCTCTTCGCCGGTAGGTGGAGGGTGATCGACTCAATGGACGCCACCCTCGTCTTGTTCGCCGCCAAGTGCGAACCAGGGTACGCCCGGAACTGGTAGCAGTCGGACATGACAAACAGCACCCCATACGCACCGTGGTCGCGGTGGTTCGCCTGCCTGCCTGCACCGTATTGCGTGATCAATACGGTCTTCGCCATGTTCCCCTGCCGAAGTTCCAGCTCCCCCTTTGCATATAGGGGATTGCCCGACCCCCCCCTCGCCTTCCAGACGCTTCAACAACTCCCCACCAATATATTCCACCCGCTTCCCCAGCTGGCTGCCCTCCACGATGTTCCCGATGAGCCGCTTCTCGTCCTTCACCGTGTTCACCTTAATACCATCTTGCTTGAAGCTGGAGAAGTTGTACTTCACGTCCTTGCTCACGTACCCGGCGTGGAACTCCTTCACGAGATCGGCCACGGGAATCGGGTCCTCCAAGTGTCCGCAAAAAACCCCGTTTTCCGCCAGCTGCTCACGCCAGTCCCGGGGACATGCGAAACCCCACTCCGCATCCGCCTCCCCCTCGGGCTGCGCCGCTGCACCCGCGCCCTCCTCCCCCCCCCCACGGCAACAGCACCTCCAGATGCCACACCCTGCGCCTCCTCCGCGTTCTCCATCTCAGGCTGCTCCTCAGTAACAGCTACAAGAACAGCTGCTCCTGCAGCCAAGACAAACTACACTTTTTCACTTTTTTTTTTTCGTTTCGTGCTGTTACTCTTTCCCTCCTAAAAGAATGCGAGCAGAGTATGTCCGGTGGTCGCAAGTAGCCTCACCTTGCAGGTCTTCTGAAGGGCAAGCCGTATCACCTCCAGCTGCCACACCATACTGATCCACCGCGATCTCCATCTCCGGCTGCTCCTCAGCAACAGGAACATGAACAGTTGCTCCTGCAGCCAAAATAACTTATGTGTTTTTCAGTATTTTCAACAGTTTCAAGCTCTTCCTAAAAGAATGCGAGCAGAGACAGTAGGACTGGCGCATGTGCCTGGTCGACTGTATCCTCACCTGCCATGTCTTCTGTTCCAGACAGCTGTGCCACCATCTCCTTCTCCACCTCCGACAAATCGCCAAAGGTTCCGAGCGCTTCTGTCAGGATCGCCTGAGACTTGGCATCCAGAGCAGCACCCGGACCCTGCTGCTCCTCCGCCACCTCGTTGCCATCCTGCCCCCCAGCGTCTTCACCACCAGCCTCCACGATCTCCTGCTGCCCCCCAGCTGCCGCAGCTCCAGCAGCCACAGCTACTGCAGCAACTTCGCCAGCAGCCTGCTCCTCCTCCACGATCTCCTGCTGCCCAGCTGCAGCAACTATTGCAGCCACAGCTTCTGCAAGAACTTCACCAACAGCCTGCTGAACCCCCTCGGTCTCCTGCTGCCCAGCAGCAACTGCAGCTTCAGCAGCCCATCCACGCACAAACCCGCCCCGGTTGCGCTGCTTCAGCTCGTCCATCAGCCCAGCAGGATATTTGCGAGGCCTGCACCTGCTCTGAAACCCACTCTTGCCGTCGCAACCCGAGCGGTGGCACCAGGACTCGTCGGGGTTGTTCTTGAAGCCAAAGGCGCATACCCCATGGAAGCAGCGCTTGCAGTTGCGGCATGCATGCCCGGGTGGTGAGCCATCCACCTTACCCTTGGCGCAAAACATACAGAAGTCGGCAACCCAACTTCCGCAATGTCCGCATTCCTCGGGGTAGGTTGCGCCCGCACCACATGCCCGGTGAAAGTAAGCCCCACAAACTCGGCAATTCTTGTCCAATACTGGCACCCTTCCAGGAACCCGAGAGTGCGAGCAGTAAGCCACTTGGCAGATATTGTTAGCCTGTAACATTTCCAAGGTTGGAAATGTTAGCTGCTTTCTTGACTTGGAGGCTTCTGAAATCTTAGCCCCCTGGTCCACCAAAGCGCTCCCACGCGCTAGCTGGGATCTCTTCGTAGGTTGTTGGGTCCCTGACGACTTACATAGCATTACCGCGGCGCGACATGTTCAACTATCGATCAGTTCCCAGTTGACACCAGGGGTGTCGTCCAACGACTCTTGATCTATGAAGGTTGTTTGAGCACAAGGATAACACGCCCAATGCTCTGAGTACTCTGTGATAACCCACAAATCGCAATCTGGCCCCCACCAGCAACGCACTTGTGCTTTGTTCTTGTTGCCTCCTAAACAGAATTCACACTCACGCACGAATCGAGGCATACCTAGGTAATTGAACCGTTGCAATTTGAGTCGCGCTTGGTGAACTCTGGTGTGAATGTGAAAAGTTAATGTAAAACCGCCCGTGCGATGAAAGCCCCCCTGTGACTAGGAACATCGCACGGGCGGTTTTTTGTGTAGTCGAAATTGTAAGATGTAATATAAATTCACTATAAATTCACTGAACTGTAAAACCGCCCGTGCGATGAAAGCCCTCCTGTGACTAGGAACATCGCACGGGCGGTTTTTTGTGTAGTCGAAATTGAAAGATCTAATATAAATTCACTATAAATTCACTGAACTGTAAAACCGCCCGTGCGATGAAAGCCCCCCTGTGACTAGGAACATCGCACGGGCGGTTTTTTGTGTAGTCGAAATTGTAAGATGTAATATAAATTCACTATAAATTCACTGAACTGTAAAACCGCCCGTGCGATGAAAGCCCCCCTGTGACTAGGAACATCGCACGGGCGGTTTTTTGTGTAGTCGAAATTGTAAGATGTAACATAAATTCACTATAAATTCACTGAACTGTAAAACCGCCCGTGCGATGAAAGCCCTCCTGTGACTAGGAACATCGCACGGGCGGTTTTTTGTGTTGTTTTTTTACATGCCAAGTGCAAAAGCAAAAGTTCAGATTGTTTACTTTTTGAAACACTACCTACACAAACATGTAAAGCATAACGGATAATAATGCAAGGCTGCTTATCAGTGGCATACATTAGAAGAGATATATCATGTCTTCAGATGGTTTTCTGCTGGATATTTTGCCTTGGCTGTCTAGCATTGGTGAACAGGCGAAAGATTTCCCAACTGACTATCCTATTGCGGAGGAGAATGTGCAACGCGGGATTGAGCTGAGTAGAGAAATTTCGGAGTTTGCAGCGCATTGGCGTGCTACAGGGGCAGGAAGTGCGGTAACGCCGCTTGCAGACCAGCTCGCGGAGGCGGCTGAGCCAACTTCGACTGCGATCAAACGTCGCGCGAGTAATGTGCAACGCCAAAGGATTTCTCGTTCTGAGAAATGCCTGAGACTGGATTCTACCGCAACATGCGCGGACGCTAGTAGAGCACAAGCTTCCGAGGTAACCGCAGTGGTCCCGCGTGGAAGCCAGTCGTACTGGAATAAGAAGATCGGCGCGGTGTTCCAGAACTCGCCGGGAATTATAGCTGGGGCGTTGGCGAACTACATACGCACACTGAACTCGGATAATCAAAATCTCTTGCGCACGCTTTTGGCCAGCGCAGAGGAGAGCGTTGGACAGATAATGGTGTCAAGTTTTCGGGAATCATTTTCAGCTTTGGCAACAACCAGAACCAATCAGAACCAGGACACTCAACTGTCTGGGGCTGCAATGGCGTTTGGAGAAGCCGCACGGGGTATGGAGAATAGGATCGCGGATGTATTGGGCATTCGACGTCCGGTTGTGGTTACTGGGATAGTGGGGCATCGCAATTTGCTGGATGGCGCGAGCTTGGGGACTGTACAAAGGCTTCGAAGTGGGCTTCTGGAAGGCCTGGTTAGAAAGAATTGAAACTTGGCTAACCAAATGGCAAATGAGCTGTTTATTGCGAAGATCCACGACTTCTGGCTCAGTCCTGGAATAACACGTGTGTCAACTTCCAAGCGGGACGTCCTGAAGCTGAAGCATCCTGACGGGACGACTGAGAAGGCCCCCAAACACTGGTTAGAAATGACACAACTAGAGGTGTACCGCAAGTTCCAGAAGAAGGAGCCTGGCATCAAGATTGGGCTGCGGTGTTTCGAGCAGAACAAACCGAAGCAAGTGCGACGACTCACTAGACAGGACACCATCTCCTGCTGCTGTAGATACCACGAGGATATGAGGTTGGCGGTGACCGCATACCAGCGGGCACACGAGCGTTTGCACTCCAAGTGTGTATGCCCGGACAGGGAGTGCTGTCCTCACACTGGGGGACAGCGTGCCGTCATGTCCAATCGCAAACCACCTCCAGGGTTCCCAGATGTGGTATGTGGACGGGCAGAGGTGACCCGTTCGACTTCAGGGTTTACAGCCTCCCTACTGTGTCCAAGGAGAACTCTGGAATCTGGCGAGCGCGCAGACTTTCACGAGCTGGCTTGTTTGGACCAGTCATGCAAAGACTGCGGGCCGCTGCAGAACCTCATTCTACACATTTGGGGAGTTTGGGAGTTTTGGGAGTTGGGGAGTTTTACAATGGGAGGCCCTGAAAAAAGTGAAAATTTGACCGAATCTAGGGTTTAAGATTTTCCCGAGTGGAATGTAATTTTATTTAATTTTCCGGTTGTTTTAGGGTTTAAGAAATATTCCTGATTTTCACTAAAAAAATCATCTTTTCAGCCTGAAATAAGGAAGGTTTATGGGGTTTTTGTGTTAAGAAAACATAAATTTTCAATTGAAGTTCTACAATATTTTACGCCTTTTTAAGCTTCAAAATTTTTTCGAAACTCGGTAGCAAAATGATACTTGATACGTCTGATTTTTATGAAATATGTTTTTGGGGGTTCATCGATGAACCCCTTTTTTTTTCTTCTAGTTTTATATGAATTTCAGGCCTTTTTGGGTTTTGGGGAGTTTTACAAGGGGAGGCCCTGAAAAAATAGAAAATTTGACCGAATCTAGGGTTTAAGATTTTCCCAAGTTGAATGTAATTTTATTTAATTTCCCGGTTGTTTTAGGGTTTAAGAAATATTCCTGATTTTCACTAAAAAATTATCTTTTTCACCCTGAATTAAGGAAGATTTATGGGGTTTTTTGTGTTAAGAAAACATAAATTTTTAATTGAACTTGTACAATATTTCACGCATTTTTAAGCTAATTTATTTTTTTGAAAATCGGTAGCAAAATGATACTTTTTACGTCTGCTTTCATGAATTATTTTTTGGGGGGTTCATCGATGAACCAATATAATTTTTTCCAGTTTTCTATGATTTTCAGGCCTTTTCGGCGTTTTTTTAAAATTTGAAAATTTTGGAAAAAACCCAGAATTTTTCTACAATTTCAGGAATATCTTTGGTTGGCTTTGTTCCTATTTTATGGGGGTTGCCCCGTTTTATAAAGCTTCAAATCAATATTCAAAGCAAAGTTACCGGCGCGCATGTTTTGCCTCCCGAGTTTAACACGACTTCACCCTTTCTTGTGCCCTTCGCCCCATCGCCTACTCGTCTTCGTGCATTGACCAACTACGTTCTCCATTGGTTTTTCACGTGCTTTCGCGGACCACTACTAACCACAAGTCCCGGTGGCCGGCCCCCCAGTTCGGTTCAAAACATACTTCTCGCCAAGATCCCTAACTAACTTTCACATTATCCCTGGACACTCAGTCGCATATTTCACAATGTGTGGTACCTGTGGAAAAACAATTACGTTAGTCCAAAGCCCAACAAACCGTGCAAACAACAATGTCGCTTTCGTACCTGAGTTACTGCTCTTGAAAGGTCAAGGCCCCAGCTCCAAGCCGTTGTTCCCTAGTTAGTGACAACCCATGTGCCACAACCAGGTCCGTAGGTGAAGGCGGTACATCACAGTAGTTGGGCAATACCGTAGCGCAACACTGGTGGAGAAGACAGAATTGAAACTTGTGGTTTACCCACTGACCATTCACCTTGCGCCGACCCATGACCACCACCCTTGGGCCATCCTTTGAAAGGATGGGCTGGGATTGCTTGTGGGTCTTCGCTGTCACGCAACCCTTGCGGGACTCGGAGGCCGCGCATCTTGCTTTCCTACCGGTACCGGGCACCACCATCCATTGCCCGTAGGCCAGTTCCTCACTCCCGACACGATCGCCGGTGGTGAGGCGGGATCCCAACGCCGTTAAGATGTCGTCGATCTCCTCCGTGGTAAACCCCGATTGCACGTAAAATGCATGTCCAGGTTTGAACCCCGCGCGGAATAGGAGGGTGGACAGGCACAAGCAAAGCTTCACCGAAGTCGACCTTCCCACGCGAGTCATCGTTTGGCGCCATGAGTAGCATGAGCAGCTGATGCGTTGTTGCGCCGCCCGGGCCAGATGACCAAATATCACCCGCGAGGGTTCACCTCGACCAGAGGACAAGGTGTAACTGCGGTCCAGGAAGCCGTCGTGTCTTCCACGTGCGGTTAAACGGACGGTGGGTTGGCCAACCAGTATCACTTTCAAGCGCTTGTCAGGCTGCAAGAACATGCGAGCCAACATTTGCGCGTGGCCTTTCGTGGTGCTTGTCTGGTACCGCACCTCGTCCAAAGACCCGACGGACACGCGGCGAGTGTCCACGTAGCGATGTTCGGAATGAAAGTGCACCGCGGTCTCCAAATATTGCACCACGAGAGCCTCGTCCACCTCTTGGGAAGACTGCCAAACATAACGGGCGGCCGGGTCCTCGGTGTTTGGGTCGAACTGCCATTGGAACTCCAAAGGGTTCTCGAGGCATGCCCGCACCAACTTGATGGCCGGAGTCGGCGTTCCAGGCTCGTCGATCGTCACCCTAGTCTTAGTCCTCTTCCCCATCGATCGGACTTGGTTTGGTCGGTGACTGCGTGTCTCCGTCGTCACTGGACCAGGAGTGACATATATTTCACGCACCTCCTCAAGGACGTCGTACGCGGTGTGGCGTGCGCGTTGCATGGCGGTGTACACCCTTCGCCGCTCATCGTAGAGGGTGTTCGTGCGGGAGTCCCGCTGGCTGTGGCCACCTTCTCCTACGAGCTCCAACCAGGCGGACTGAGTGATGTACGTCACGTTCTCCAGGTGCAAGAACTCGGAGGCCGGCAGATTCACGCCGATCAGGTTGCCGTCCTTGGAGAAGAGTTGCTCCGCCGGGTTAGCCCCTTTGCTTTGTGTGAAAAGCTGCAGGGTGCGTTCGCCTTCACCTTCGTAAAATAAAACGAGCGAAGACAAAGAGGATTGCACGCTCTTGCTCTCTTGCTCCATGATGAAGTCGAAGAGGCGCGCACGTGCGTCCATCACACGTCTGGGGGCTTGTGCTTCGTACCACCGTGTGAACAGTGTCCGGAACTGGGTCTCCTCGAAACTCTTGTCCAAACACCGAGCGTGTATCCCCATGTTCGCAACGAGGTGCAAGTCACAGCCTTTCTCCAACGAGTTGCCCGCCTCGTCCCGCGTCATGTACTTCTTTCGGTCCTCCCGGCGCATGAACTTGTTGTAGTTCAAGCGGATGCCGATCCAGCCTCCGCCACCCGCGTCACGCGGACGAAACCGACGGGACGAAAGCAAATCTCACCTTTTGGGTTGGTCTTTACCCAAACCTCCTTGTCTCGATATTTCGCGAAGTCGGCGTCCTCCATGGCCACCGTCCGGCAAGCGTAGTCGATGCCTTGCCACATCTTCTCCTCATCCACACCGCGTTCACCCGCCGGCAGCACGAAGGTTGCTAGTTTTATCAACCCAATTCCGGGCACGACCGTTGCAACCTTCTCGACAACGCGACCGTTAATGCAGCTGTGGCCACCATCAGAACATGCGTAGCAACCGATGAACGGAGGCTTACCGAGAATGCGGTCCATCAAGAGCATGAACTTCGCGGGGGACCACGGCAAGTCAAGGGGGCACATGAACCAGTTCAGAGGGGCGGTGTCGAAAAGAAGAGTACGGTATCCCTTTGAGTCCAGGATCCGTTTCATTTCCTGGACCTCGTCATCAGCAGCACGCTCGGGGGCACGTTGAGTCGCACGGTGTTCTTTCATCACGTCGCGGACGGCGCGAGCGTCTTGCATTTCGCGGGCCACCTAAAATGGAACCATGCATTAAGAATAACATGTCCCCGACGTATAACGGAAAGGTAACACAAAAATAGGGCGATACCTTGTACACGTCGATGGGAGAGCCGTCCGGAGAGGAAAGCATCTTCTCGAAGGCAACCGTTGTGGCGGAGTTCTTCAGCTTCTCGGAAGTGAAGCGACCACCGAAAACGGGAAGGGCTTCTTTGATGGCGTCTTGGGTTTCTTTGGAAACAACGGCCTTCCCCTTTTTATCCATGGGTTGGCAGGCATGGGTGCCTTCGTGTCTAAAGAACAGTAGGTGGCCTTCGGCTGCGGGAAGGTCGATGCGGACCAAAGTAGCCCGGGCACCACAGGTAATAACTTCCATGGGTTCTTGACACTTTTTGCATGGAGGGCCTTCAATCTGAATGAAGAAAAGAAAAGCGTAAGGTCCTACTGGAAAAGTGGGGAAAGTGTACGGGAAAACCTTGGGATTAAAATACCTCAACGCCGAGGAAAGCGGAAGCGGAGCGTTTGCCACGTTGTTGAGCACTTGTCTGAACGAACTCTTTGTCATGGGTTTTAAAGAAAGAGCACTCCGTATTCCTGCAAAGTTTTTCTCCAAGGCAGTTTTGAAGTCGAACTTGAGAGTTGCAGTCCTTGACGGCATCTTGTCGGGTTACCTCCGCCCAAGTTGTGGCGCAGGCGTGGGACCAAGAACGGTTCGTGACATGGAAGTCAAGTTTGTTCAGCGGTAGACCGCCCTTCCCGGTTGGTTTAGGAAGAGGTGAGGACATGTGGTGACCAAAAGTTACATTGCCATCGACGTCGAAGGGGCCCTTGTTCACACGTTTGCAATCTGCGGGCCACTTAAAAGAAGAGGCGTGACTGGAAGTCGAGTCGGACTTGGAAAGGTTTGTCGAAGCGACGGACTCCGTGGGCTTGGGCTTCGTGTTTGGTGAGAACCGGGGAGTCTTGCACTCGCCGGTGTAAATAATGTCTTCTTCATCATCGCTGTCATCGCTTTCGCTGTCGCTTACCAAGATTGGCATGTTGTCGTCGGTAGGAGTACCGTACACATTGTGCACGAAGCCCGCGTGAACGGGAAACAGGTCCAAAGAGCAAGCAACGGAGTCATCGTACTCGGAGGTGACGGAAAGATCTTCTTTCTTGTCAAGACTAAAAACATTGCAAAGTGTGTCGCTGGTCACAAAAGGGTCTCCAAGATGCCAAACAATAGGAATTTCACGAACGACATCCCCGGTTTCAAGGCAGCGAAAAGTAACAAATTGAGTGGACATTGCATTAGCCCTAGGAAGTCGGTAAAATAAATGCACTCCCGAAGTGAAAGTGTCGAGGAGAGGCCTTAAAAAACTCTAGTCGCCAAAATAAAAGGCGACGCCGAAATAAAATCGAGGCGACGGCTGGGAAATTTTCGAGTCGAGTCGAGAACGACACCGACCAAACGAGTCTAGCTGTTTCGGAAAGAGAGGCGAAGGAAAAAATCGAGTCGAGTGTCGAGTCGAGGCGAAACCTTCAAAATATTCGACTCGAGGAAACGCTTTGAAAATTTAAAAAAAAAAATATCGAGGCGAAAAAATATCGAGTCGAGAACGACACTGACCAAAGGAGTCGACGTGTTTCGGAAAGAGAAGTCGAAGAAAACCTGAAGACAGTTGAGAGGTAGTAAAGAACTCTAGCCGCCAAATAAAAAGCGCAAAGATTTAAAGTCAAAAGAAACAAGCAAAGATGCCTGCAAAAAAAGGAACCACCAAGAAGTCCGGGGATGGCAACACGGAAAGGTTGGTTTACGCGGACGTGATGGAACAGCGTTTCGTTGAGCAGAAAGTGCTGAAGCTCGCGGACTGCTCTTTCGCTGACAACCCAAGAGGACACAATCACAACGGTGTCAACGTGGAGAAGTCCGTTGAGAAAAACGGCATCGACCTTTCCCAAACCATGATCTGGCGCCGCGCCAAGAAAGGAGATCCTAAGGCCCACGGGTAAGTTTCACTAAACCTTCTTGAAGAACTGCGCTGACAAAAGGTAGAAGAGACAAGTGTGAAAAAGCGTTCATCGATGAACGCTTTTTAAAAAACACTGCTAAAGAAACAAGTGTTTTGACCGGTTTAAAGAAAAGTGTTCATCGATGAACGCTTTCTTTATTTTGTTTCTGAAGCTTGAGTATTTTAAACTGTTTTTAAGAAAGCGTTCATCGATGAGCGCTTTTCTTAGTTTTCCTTGTATTTTTCCTAAAACTTTGCGGTTTGGAGTTGCAAAAGCTGCGATATTTCTGTGTGATTCAGCTTTTTTCCCAGGAAAAATACAAGGAAAACTAAGAAAAGCGTTCATCGATGAACGCTTTCTTAAAAACAGTTTAAAATACTCAAGCTTCAGAAACAAAATAAAGAAAGCGTTCATCGATGAACACTTTTCTTTAAACCGGTCGAAACACTTGTTTCTTTAGCAGTGTTTTTTAAAAAGCGTTCATCGATGAACGCTTTTGCGTTCATCGATGAACGCTTTTCTTATTCAGCAAAAAAAGGTTAGTGCTTGAACTCTTCTTGGTTTTGCATGGTGACTTTCTTCTTGTTTATTTGCTGTTCACCTGCAGGTCTACTGACTCCCTTCAGGACTCTTGCTCGGAAGAAGAACATGCGGTGTCAGAGCGAGTGTTGCTTGTAGATGTTACATCCTCAGAAGATGAGGAAGATTCTTGCAGGAAGAACCATGTTCCCATTAGCTGGTATAATGTTCCAAACGTGGCAGTAGCTAAGAGGAGACTCAAGAATAAAAAAGACGCTGAGCGAAACGCAAAAAAACGTAGGATGGAATGTCCTTTGTGGATGCTAGACAGCCAGTGGTAGCTTTAGCTGAAGTAAACACTTTATATATTTTTTTATAAATAGTTTCTCTAACCCTTTAACCCATGTTCTTTGTCGTTTTAAATGGCGTGCTGTGTTTGTTTTTGTTTTCAGTAAGCGGTACATTGCCATTGACGGACATGGTAGGCACGAGTTTTTCACTCGTGCCTTCCAAGATGGCGCCGTGGTAGGCGGAAAAAAGCTAGAGGCCCGGGACAAAAGGTTTCTGGAATGCAACGTCATCGTGGTGTCGGAGGACATCACCAAGGAGGAGGTTACATGCCTCGCCCTCTCGCGCATCGTCCAGAACGAGAAGGGGTCCAAGAAAAAAACTTTTTTCGACGACTACACCTCCTTCAAATGGCTGATGTCCTCCATTGACAAGACCGTGGCCAAACCACAGAAGTTGGTTGTTTTGTTCTCTCACATCGACCCTTCGTTATACTCGTTGATGTTCTTCAAGAGGATGGCCCACATCCACGAAAAGGTGATCGGGCCCGACGAGCGGCTGGAGGCCTTGCTTCGCGAGAACTGCGAAGCTTTGGGGAAGGATTCCCCCTACGGCTTCAACTCCTTGTTCGACAACAAGGAATTCCAACGTCTTAATCCGACACAAAGATATCAGGTACGGTGGAAGCCGGTCTTTATTTTATTGTGTTACATGCAACCATCACGCCTGAAGACAAACACATGTCTCAGGTTTTCCTGAAAGTGAACGAGAACGTCAAGTTCGCCGTGAAGGACGAGAATGGCGAGCTCCACTTGAAGAAGAAGAAGCAATGCGCGACTTTGGGCTTCGTCGGAACCACACGCGCCTTCACGGACTTGTGTTCGTTTGTGCTGCTTCGTCAAGAAGTCCGCTCACAGCTAGAGCTTCAAAGCTCTAAGGGGAAGACGAAAAAAACTGAAGAGGCGTCCAAGTTCTTGGAGGACCTGAGCGCCGGAAAGTAAGTCCATCTACCACGGTTTGGTTAAAGCCGTGAACTATTTTTTTATGCGGAAAGGTGATGGGTGTTAAACTTTTGTTTACAGGTACGATGGTACTTTCTTCGACGCCAACGAGACTTGCTCCAAGACGAGTAACTTGCCTCGCCTGAACCGGGATGTCGAGCCGAAAGTCGTGCAGGACATGCTGAAGAAGCACAACGAGATGGTTGAGTGGGAGGAGACTGCTGTGGAGGCTCAGGAGAGTGGCGTCGAGACCCTTGCGGAAGTTGCAGCTGGTGAGGCGGGTGGGGATGTTGAAGAGGAAAAGGAAGAGACGCAGGAAGGTGCGTCGGTTGGGGATGATGACGAGGTAGGCGATGGGGATGAGGAGGTAGAAGGTGAGGAACCGGTTGGTGAGGAAGATGGTCAGGAGAACGAGGAGGAGGAGAACGAAGAGGAAGAGGAGGGCGATGAGGAGGGCGATGAGGAGGAGGATGGAAAGTTTGACTTTGAAAAGGAGTCGGATGAGGTTCGTGAAACACGTGAAGATCGGAAGCGGAAGAGACAGGAAGTGGCGGATTGGTTTGCGGCGGAGGACGCGGGGGAACATGTCCCAAAATCAAAGAAGCAGAGAAAGGAACTAACTAAGAAGAGGGCGGAGATGGGGAAGCTGCGTCAAGAGTTGCAGGCCTTTGAGGAGGAGGATGCCGCTTACGCGGCTTGGCTTAGCGACAAGGAGAAACGGAAGGATGAGCAGGACATGGAGGACGACCCGGCCCCCTGCGCGGAATGGATGAAGCCTTGGGTTGGGGTGTCGCGAGGGAACCCGGACTACGAAGGGTTGCGACAATGGAAGATGGCAGGCGGAACGCTCCGAAATGGCACGCAGCAGAAGGGACCGGTGAAGGAGAGCATTGAGATTGGGCAGTTCTTGAAGATGAATGAGGAGGCGTTGAAGCCTGGTGTGCGGCATCATGTGCACAATATTGTGTCCGTGGAGGTGCCGAAGGTGGTAGCGGTGAAGAACCGTGGCGTGACGCGTGGCACGAAGGTGAAGGATGA
>LGRX02026807.1:0-11488 GCA_001247695.2 Cymbomonas tetramitiformis | reverse complement strand
CTACTAACCACAAGTCCCGGTGGCCGGCCCCCCAGTTCGGTTCAAAACATACTTCTCGCCAAGATCCCTAACTAACTTTCACATTATCCCTGGACACTCAGTCGCATATTTCCCAATGTGTGGTACCTGTGGAAAAACAATTACGTTAGTCCAAAGCCCAACAAACCGTGCCAATGCAAACAGCAATGTCGCTTTCGTACCTGAGTTACTGCTCTTGAAAGGTCAAGGCCCCAGCTCCAAGCCGTTGTTCCCTAGTTAGTGACAACCCATGTGCCACAACCAGGGCCGTAGGTGAAGGCGGTACATCACAGTAGTTGGGCAATACCGTAGCGCAACACTGGTGGAGAAGACAGAATTGAAACTTGTGGTTTACCCACTGACCATTCACCTTGCGCCGACCCATGACCACCACCCTTGGGCCATCCTTTGAAAGGATGGGCTGGGATTGCTTGTGGGTCTTCGCTGTCACGCAACCCTTGCGGGACTCGGAGGCCGCGCATCTTGCTTTCCTACCGGTACCGGGCACCACCATCCATTGCCCGTAGGCCAGTTCCTCACTCCCGACACGATCGCCGGTGGTGAGGCGGGATCCCAACGCCGTTAAGATGTCGTCGATCTCCTCCGTGGTAAACCCCGATTGCACGTAAAATGCATGTCCAGGTTTGAACCCCGCGCGGAATAGGAGGGTGGACAGGCACAAGCAAAGCTTCACCGAAGTCGACCTTCCCACGCGAGTCATCGTTTGGCGCCATGAGTAGCATGAGCAGCTGATGCGTTGTTGCGCCGCCCGGGCCAGATGACCAAATATCACCCGCGAGGGTTCACCTCGACCAGAGGACAAGGTGTAACTGCGGTCCAGGAAGCCGTCGTGTCTTCCACGTGCGGTTAAACGGACGGTGGGTTGGCCAACCTGTATCACTTTCAAGCGCTTGTCGGGCTGCAAGAACATGCGAGCCAACATTTGCGCGTGGCCTTTCGTGGTGCTTGTCTGGTACCGCACCTCGTCCAAAGACCCGACGGACACGCGGCGAGTGTCCACGTAGCGATGTTCGGAATGAAAGTGCACCGCGGTCTCCAAATATTGCACCACGAGAGCCTCGTCCACCTCTTGGGAAGACTGCCAAACATAACGGGCGGCCGGGTCCTCGGTGTTTGGGTCGAACTGCCATTGGAACTCCAAAGGGTTCTCGAGGCATGCCCGCACCAACTTGATGGCCGGAGTCGGCGTTCCAGGCTCGTCGATCGTCACCCTAGTCTTAGTCCTCTTCCCCATCGATCGGACTTGGTTTGGTCGGTGACTGCGTGTCTCCGTCGTCACTGGACCAGGAGTGACATATATTTCACGCACCTCCTCAAGGACGTCGTACGCGGTGTGGCGTGCGCGTTGCATGGCGGTGTACACCCTTCGCCGCTCATCGTAGAGGGTGTTCGTGCGGGAGTCCCGCTGGCTGTGGCCACCTTCTCCTACGAGCTCCAACCAGGCGGACTGAGTGATGTACGTCACGTTCTCCAGGTGCAAGAACTCGGAGGCCGGCAGATTCACGCCGATCAGTTTGCCGTCCTTGGAGAAGAGTTGCTCCGCCGGGTTAGCCCCTTTGCTTTGTGTGAAAAGCTGCAGGGTGCGTTCGCCTTCACCTTCGTAAAATAAAACGAGCGAAGACAAAGAGGATTGCACGCTCTTGCTCTCTTGCTCCATGATGAAGTCGAAGAGGCGCGCACGTGCGTCCATCACACGTCTGGGGGCTTGTGCTTCGTACCACCGTGTGAACAGTGTCCGGAACTCGGTCTCCTCGAAACTCTTGTCCAAACACCGAGCGTGTATCCCCATGTTCGCAACGAGGTGCAAGTCACAGCCTTTCTCCAACGAGTTGCCCGCCTCGTCCCGCGTCATGTACTTCTTTCGGTCCTCCCGGCGCATGAACTTGTTGTAGTTCAAGCGGATGCCGATCCAGCCTCCGCCACCCGCGTCACGGACGAAACCGACGGGACGAAAGCAAATCTCACCTTTTGGGTTGGTCTTTACCCAAACCTCCTTGTCTCGATATTTCGCGAAGTCGGCGTCCTCCATGGCCACCGTCCGGCAAGCGTAGTCGATGCCTTGCCACATCTTCTCCTCATCCACACCGCGTTCACCCGCCGGCAGCACGAAGGTTGCTAGTTTTATCAACCCAATTCCGGGCACGACCGTTGCAACCTTCTCGACAACGCGACCGTTAATGCAGCTGTGGCCACCATCAGAACATGCGTAGCAACCGATGAACGGAGGCTTGCCGAGAATGCGGTCCATCAACAGCATGATCTTCGCGGGGGACCACGGCAAGTCCAGGGGGCACATGAACCAGTTCAGAGGTGCGGTGTCGAAAAGAAGAGTACGGTATCCCTTTGAGTCTAGGATCCGTTTCATTTCCTTGACCTCGTCATCAGCAGCACGCTCGGGGGCACGTTGAGTCGCACGGTGTTCTTTCATCACGTCGCGGACGGCGCGAGCGTCTTGCATTTCGCGGGCCACCTAAAATGGAACCATGCATTTAGAATAACATGTCCCCGACGTATAACGGAAAGGTAACACAAAAATAGGGCGATACCTTGTACACGTCGATGGGAGAGCCGTCCGGAGAGGAAAGCATCTTCTCGAAGGCAACCGTTGTGGCGGAGTTCTTCAGCTTCTCGGAAGTGAAGCGACCACCGAAAACGGGAAGGGCTTCTTTGATGGCGTCTTGGGTTTCTTTGGAAACAACGGCCTTCCCCTTTTTATCCATGGGTTGGCAGGCATGGGTGCCTTCGTGTCTAAAGAGCAGTAGGTGGCCTTCGGCTGCGGGAAGGTCGATGCGGACCAAAGTAGCCCGGGCACCACAGGTAATAACTTCCATGGGTTCTTGACACTTTTTGCATGGAGGGCCTTCAATCTGAAAGAAGAAAAGAAAAGCGTAAGGTCCTACTGGAAAAGTGGGGAAAGTGTACAGGAAAACCTTGGGATTAAAATACCTCAACGCCGAGGAAAGCGGAAGCGGAGCGTTTGCCACGTTGTTGAGAACTTGTCTGAACGAACTCTTTGTCATGGGTTTTAAAGAAAGAGCACTCCGTATTCCTGCAAAGTTTTTCTCCAAGGCAGTTTTGAAGTCGAACTTGAGAGTTGCAGTCCTTGACAGCATCTTGTCGGGTTACCTCCGCCCAAGTTGTGGCGCAGGCGTGGGACCAAGAACGGTTCGTGACATGGAAGTCAAGTTTGTTCAGCGGTAGACCGCCCTTCCCGGTTGGTTTAGGAAGAGGTGAGGACATGTGGTGACCAAAAGTTACATTGCCATCGACGTCGAAGGGGACCTTGTTCACACGTTTGCAATCTGCGGGCCACTTAAAAGAAGAGGCGTGACTGGAAGTCGAGTCGGACTTGGAAAGGTTTGTCGAAGCGACGGACTCCGTGGGCTTGGGCTTCGTGTTTGGTGAGAACCGGGGAGTCTTGCACTCGCCGGTGTAAATAATGTCTTCTTCATCATCGCTGGCATCGCTTTCGCTGTCGCTTACCAAGATTGGCATGTTGTCGTCGGTAGGAGTACCGTACACATTGTGCAAGAAGCCCGCGTGAACGGGAAACAGGTCCAAAGAGCAAGCAACGGAGTCATCGTACTCGGAGGTGACGGAAAGATCTTCTTTCTTGTCAAGACTAAAAACATTGCAAAGTGTGTCGCTAGTCACAAAAGGGTCTCCAAGATGCCAAACAATAGGAATTTCACGAACGACATCCCCGGTTTCAAGGCAGCGAAAAGTAACAAATTGAGTGGACATTGCATTAGCCCTAGGAAGTCGGTAAAATAAATGCACTCCCGAAGTGAAAGTGTCGAGGAGAGGCCTTAAAAAACTCTAGTCGCCAAAAAAAAAGGCGACGCCGAAATAAAATCGAGTCGAGGCGACGGCTGGGAAATTTTCGAGTCGAGTCGAGAACGACACCGACCAAACGAGTCTAGCTGTTTCGGAAAGAGAGGCGAAGGAAAAAATCGAGTCGAGTGTCGAGTCGAGGCGAAACCTTCAAAATATTCGACTCGAGGAAACGCTTTGAAAATTTAAAAAAAAATATCGAGGCGAAAAAATATCGAGTCGAGAACGACACTGACCAAAGGAGTCGACGTGTTTCGGAAAGAGAAGTCGAAGAAAACCTGAAGACAGTTGAGAGCTAGTAAAGAACTCTAGCCGCCAAATAAAAAGCGCAAAGATTTAAAGTCAAAAGAAACAAGCAAAGATACCTGCAAAAAAAGGAACCACCAAGAAGTCCGGGGATGGCAACACGGAAAGGTTGGTTTACGCGGACGTGATGGAACAGCGTTTCGTTGAGCAGAAAGTGCTGAAGCTCGCGGACTGCTCTTTCGCTGACAACCCAAGAGGACACAATCACAACGGTGTCAACGTGGAGAAGTCCGGTGAGAAAAACGGCATCGACCTTTCCCAAACCATGATCTGGCGCCGCGCCAAAAAAGGAGATCCTAAGGCCCACGGGTAAGTTTCACTAAACCTTCTTGAAGAACTGCGCTGACAAAAGGTAGAAGAGACAAGTGTGAAAAAGCGTTCATCGATGAACGCTTTTTAAAAAACACTGCTAAAGAAACAAGTGTTTTAACAGGTTTAAAGAAAAGTGTTCATCGATGAACGCTTTCTTTATTTTGTTTCTGAAGCTTGAGTATTTTAAACTGTTTTTAAGAAAGCGTTCATCGATGAGCGCTTTTCTTAGTTTTCCTTGTATTTTTCCTAAAACTTTGCGGTTTGGAGTTGCAAAAGCTGCGATATTTCTGTGTGATTCAGCTTTTTTCTCAGGTAAAATACAAGGAAAACTAAGAAAAGCGTTCATCGATGAACGCTTTCTTAAAAAGAGTTTAAAATACTCAAGCTTCAGAAACAAAATAAAGAAAGCGTTCATCGATGAACACTTTTCTTTAAACCGGTCAAAACACTTGTTTCTTTAGCAGTGTTTTTTAAAAAGCGTTCATCGATGAACGCTTTTGCGTTCATCGATGAACGCTTTTCTTATTCAGCAAAAAAAGGTTAGTGCTTGAACTCTTCTTGGTTTTGCATGGTGACTTTCTTCTTGTTTATTTGCTGTTCACCTGCAGGTCTACTGACTCCCTTCAGGACTCTTGCTCGGAAGAAGAACATGCGGTGTTAGAGCTAGTGTTGCTTGAAGATGTTACATCCTCAGAAGATGAGGAAGATTCTTGCAGGAAGAACCATGTTCCCATTAGCTGGTATAATGTTCCAAACGTGGCAGTAGCTAAGAGGAGACTCAAGAATAAAAAAGACGCTGAGCGAAACGCAAAAATACGTAGGACGCAATGTCCTTTGTGGATGCTAGACAGCCAGTGGTAGCTTTAGCTGAAGTAAACACTTTATATATTTTTTTATAAATAGTTTCTCTAACCCTTTAACCCATGTTCTTTGTCGTTTTAAATGGCGTGCTGTGTTTGTTTTGTTTTCAGTAAGCGGTACATTGCCATTGACGGACATGGTAGGCACGAGTTTTTCACTCGTGCCTTCCAAGATGGCGCCGTGGTAGGCGGAAAAAAACTAGAGGCCCGGGACAAAAGGTTTCTGGAATGCAACGTCATCGTGGTGTCGGAGGACATCACCAAGGAGGAGGTTACATGCCTCGCCCTCTCGCGCATCGTCCAGAACGAGAAGGGGTCCAAGAAAAAAACTTTTTTCGACGACTACACCTCCTTCAAATGGCTGATGTCCTCCATTGACAAGACCGTGGCCAAACCACAGAAGTTGGTTGTTTTGTTCTCTCACATCGACCCTTCGTTATACTCGTTGATGTTCTTCAAGAGGATGGCCCACATCCACGAAAAGGTGATCGGGCCCGACGAGCGGCTGGAGGCCTTGCTTCGCGAGAACTGCGAAGCTTTGGGGAAGGATTCCCTCTTCGGCTTCAACTCCTTGTTCGACAACAAGGAATTCCAACGTCTTAATCCGACACAAAGATATCAGGTACGGTGGAAGCCGGTCTTTATTTTATTGTGTTACATGCAACCATCACGCCTGAAGACAAACACATGTCTCAGGTTTTCCTGAAAGTGAACGAGAACGTCAAGTTCGCCGTGAAGGACGAGAATGGCGAGCTCCACTTGAAGAAGAAGAAGCAATGCGCGACTTTGGGCTTCGTCGGAACCACACGCGCCTTCACGGACTTGTGTTCGTTTGTGCTGCTTCGTCAAGAAGTCCGCTCACAGCTAGAGCTTCAAAGCTCTAAGGGGAAGGCGAAAAAAACTGAAGAGGCGTCCAAGTTCTTGGAGGACCTGAGCGCCGGAAAGTAAGTCCATCTACCACGGTTTGGTTAAAGCCGTGAACTATTTTTTTATGCGGAAAGGTGATGGGTGTTAAACTTTTGTTTACAGGTACGATGGTACTTTCTTCGACGCCAACGAGACTTGCTCCAAGACCAGTAACTTGCCTCGCTTGAACCGGGATGTCGAGCCGAAAGTCGTGCAGGACATGCTGAAGAAGCACAACGAGATGGTTGAGTGGGAGGAGACTGCTGTGGAGGCTCAGGAGAGTGGCGTCGAGACCCTTGCGGAAGTTGCAGCTGGTGAGACGGGTGGGGATGTTGAAGAGGAAAAGGAAGAGACGCAGGAAGGTGCGTCGGTTGGGGATGATGACGAGGTAGGCGATGGGGATGAGGAGGTAGAAGGTGAGGAACCGGTTGGTGAGGAAGATGGTCAGGAGAACGAGGAGGAGGAGAACGAAGAGGAAGAGGAGGGCGATGAGGAGGGCGATGAGGAGGAGGATGGAAAGTTTGACTTTGAAAAGGAGTCGGATGAGGTTCGTGAAACACGTGAAGATCGGAAGCGGAAGAGACAGGAAGTGGCGGATTGGTTTGCGGCGGAGGACGCGGGGGAACATGTCCCAAAATCAAAGAAGCAGAGAAAGGATCTAACTAAGAAGAGGGCGGAGATGGGGAAGCTACGTCAAGAGTTGCAGGCCTTTGAGGAGGAGGATGCCGCTTACGCGGCTTGGCTTAGCGACAAGGAGAAACAGAAGGATGAGCAGGACATGGAGGACGACCCGGCCCCCTGCGCGGAATGGATGAAGCCTTGGGTTGGGGTGTCGCGAGGGAACCCGGACTACGAAGGGTTGCGACAATGGAAGATGGCAGGCGGAACGCTCCGAAATGGAACGCAGCAGAAGGGACCGGTGAAGGAGAGCATTGAGATTGGGCAGTTCTTGAAGATGAATGAGGAGGCGTTGAAGCCTGGTGTACGGCATCATGTGCACAATATTGTGTCCGTGGAGGTGCCGAAGGTGGTAGCGGTGAAGAACCGTGGCGTGACGCGTGGCACGAAGGTGAAGGATGAGAAGGTGGAGTACGTCTTGGAGTTAATCCATCAACACGGACATGCCGAGTCTGAGAAGTTGTTGGTGTTGACATCGGTTGCCATGAACTCCCAAGGCATCCCGCTGTTGCAGCTGTACTTCGGCGAAGCTCTCGGGGCCATGGACGTCATCACGCACAACGCGGCGGAAGATAAGTTTTGTGTGGCGGCGGTCATCACGGATGTTCCGTGGGGCCATGAGAGCAAGACCGGGTACAACACGAAGGTGGATTGGGATGCGTTCGCAGTCAAGTTGGACGAGCTGTGCGCGAACAACGATGGCATGTCGGAGGTTCATAAATACGCCGATCTGGGAAAGGTGGACGGAGACACCATTGTGTGTGCCTTAGGCGACAGTGAAGCCCTTCGAGCTTTGGAGGCGGGCTGGAAGGCGTTGAAGCACCCGGTAGGATCGATGTAACACTTGTTGCTTTGAAGGCACCCTTTTATTTTTGTTTTTTTTGTTACGTTTCTTAAAGGGAGGGAAAAGGGGGGAAGGATCACAGGTGTACAAGACAATGCCGGGGTACATCGTGACGGAGGGGAACCGCAACAACGCGACTTTCACGAACACTCCAAAGTCCGTGGGACACCAGTACACGACTTTTGCACGGAAGCTGGAGGCTCCGAAGTTGGACTTCAATACCAGCATCCAAACCAGGGGGCAGCAATGTAAGGACCTTGACTTTGATTATTTCCCGCTGAATTGTTGGACTGGAAACATTTTGCGTGCCCTAAGTTACCAAGAGGTGAAGGCTTTTGAGAAGGCCTTGGAAAAGCACCTGGCTGAGAGCTGGGAACCAAGCTGGAAGGAAATGGATGAGGAGCAGAGGATGGACATCGTTCAGACCGAGGTAGAACATCAGGCACGACCTTTCCAAGCTGTTCAAGTGCAGGATACCTTCAAGCACGATTGCGCCGTAGTGGGATGCTTGAAGGGCGGTAAGCCCTGCGAAGAGCATGGCAAGACCTTGGTGGTGGGACAGAAAAAGGTGGAGCTCATGGAGCTGTTGGTGGAGCGGTACACAACCGACATCGACATGGTGGTGCTGGACCCGTTCATGGGAAGTGGTGCGTGTCATTGTGGATGCATTGGTTTTGCCGCGAGGGACACGCCGGGGTATTGAAAGATGTTAAGTGTTCCGCAGGAACCACTGGGATTGGAGCGCTTCGCATGGGACGCGCCTTCATCGGCGTGGAGAGGAAGCGTGCAAACTTCATTAGCGCGGTGCACTATTTATCTCACGCGGTGTTCTGCTGCGCGAAGCGCCATGTGGGGGATCTTGGATTGAGTGAGCCGTACCGGAAGATGAAAGTGACAAACGTGAAGTAGAACATCGAAAGTTCGTGAAAGTTAGTTAGGGATCTTGGCGGGGAAAGAAGTATGTTTTGAACCTAACTGGGGGGCCGGCCACCCGGACTTGTGGTTAGTAGTGGTCCGCGAAAGCACGTGAAAAACCAATGGAGAACGTAGTTGGTCAATGCACGAAGACGAGTAGGCGATGGGGCGAAGGGCACTAGAAAAGGTGAAGTCGTGTTAAACTCTGGAGGCAAAACATGCGCGCCGGTAACTTTGTTTTGAATATTGATTTGAAGCTGTATATTTCATGTGATATATAAATATAAAATATTCCTGAAATTGCAAAGAAATCGGGGTTTTTTGAAGAAATTTCAAAAAATTTAGAAAAACCCCAAAAAGGGCATATAAAACTAGAAAAAATAAAAGGGGTTCATCGATGAACACCCAAAAACATATTTCATAAAAATCAGACGTATAAAGTGTGATTTTGCTACCGAGTTTCGAAAAAAATTTGAAGCTGGAGAATGCGTGAAATATGGTACAAATTCAATGGAAAATTTTTGTTTTCTTAACACAAAAAACCCCATAAACTTTCCTTAATTCAGGCTGACAAAGATGATTTTTTTAGTTAAAATCAGGAATATTTCTTAAACCCTAAAACAACCGGGAAATTAAATAAAATTACATTCAACTCGGGAAAATCTTAAACCCTAGATTCGGTCAAATTTTCGATTTTTTCAGGGCCTCCCCTTGTAAAACTCCCCAACACCCAAAAAGGCCCGAAATTCATATAAAACTAGGAAAAATAAAAGGGGTTCATCGATGAACCCCCAAAAACATTTTTCATAAAAATCAGACGTAAAAAGTTTCATTTTGCTACCGAGTTTCGAAAAAAAATTTGAAGCTTAAAAATGCGTGAAATATTATACAAGTTCAATGGAAAATTTATGTTTTCTTAACACAAAAAACCCCATAAACCTTCCTTAATTCAGGCTGAAAAAGATGATTTCTTTCGTGAAAATTAGGAATATTTCTTAAACCCTAAATCAACCGGAAAATTAAATAAAATTACATTCCACTCGGGAAAATCTTAAACCCTAGATTCGGTCAAATTTTCGATTTTTTTAGGGCCTCCCATTGTAAAACTCCCGAACTCCCGAAACTCCCAAACTCCCCAATTGCGTTTGGTGATCTAGGCGCTGCTGGCGCCACCCCTACCCCCACGCACCAAAATGCCCGCCACGGGCGGCTCGGTTGCCCAAATCTACTTTTGAAAAATGCTCCTAACTCCCCATGCAGCCCTTCACACATTCAGATGCACAGCTCCACCTGTCTCTGACCCTGTATCAGATCAGTTCCCCGACAATTTGCATCTAGGCGCTGCTGGCGCCACTCCTACCCCCACGCACCAAAATGCCCGCCACGGGCGGCTCGGTTGTCCAAATCTACTTTTGAAAAATGCTCCTAACTCCCCATGCAGCCCTTCACACATTCAGATGCACAGCTCCACCTGTCTCCGACCCTGTATCAGATCCTGTTGTGTTCAAACCCTGTTCACTTCCCCGACAATTTGCATCTAGGCGCTGCTGGCGCCACCCCTACCCCCACGCACCAAAATGCCCGCCACGGGCGGCTCGGTTGCCCAAATCTACTTTTGAAAAATGCTCCTAACTCCCCATGCAGCCCTTCACACATTCAGATGCACAGCTCCACCTGTCTCTGACCCTGTATCAGATCCTGTTGTGTTCAAACCCTGTTCACTTCCCCGACAATTTGCATCTAGGCGCTGCTGGCGCCACTCCTACCCCCACGCACCAAAATGCCCGCCACGGGCGGCTCGGTTGTCCAAATCTACTTTTGAAAAATGCTCCTAACTCCCCATGCAGCCCTTCACACATTCAGATGCACAGCTCCACCTGTCTCTGACCCTGTATCAGATCAGTTCCCCGACAATTTGCATCTAGGCGCTGCTGGCGCCACCCCTACCCCCACGCACCAAAATGCCCGCCACGGGCGGCTCGGTTGTCCAAATCTACTTTTGAAAAATGCTCCTAACTCCCCATGGAGCCCTTCACACATTCAGATGCACAGCTCCACCTGTCTCTGACCCTGTATCAGATCCTGTTGTGTTCAAACCCTGTTCACTTCCCCGACAATTTGCATCTAGGCGCTGCTGGCGCCACCCCTACCCCCACGCACCAAAATGCCCGTCACGGGCGGCTCGGTTGCCCAAATCTACTTTTGAAAAATGCTCCTAACTCCCCATGCAGCCCTTCACACATTCAGATGCACAGCTCCACCTGTCTCTGACCCTGTATCAGATCCTGTTGTGTTCAAACCCTGTTCACTTCCCCGACAATTTGCATCTAGGCGCTGCTGGCGCCACTCCTACCCCCACGCACCAAAATGCCCGCCACGGGCGGCTCGGTTGTCCAAATCTACTTTTGAAAAATGCTCCTAACTCCCCATGCAGCCCTTCACACATTCAGATGCACAGCTCCACCTGTCTCTGACCCTGTATCAGATCCTGTTGTGTTCAAACCCTGTTCACTTCCCCGACAATTTGCATCTAGGCGCTGCTGCCGCCACTCCTACCCCCACGCACCAAAATGCCCGCCACGGGCGGCTCGGTTGCCCAAATCTACTTTTGAAAAATGCTCCTAACTCCCCATGCAGCCCTTCACACATTCATATGCACAGCTCCACCTGTCTTCGACCCTGTATCAGATCAGTTCCCCGACAATTTGCATCTAGGCGCTGCTGGCGCCACCCCTACCCCCACGCACCGAAATGCCCGCCACGGGCGGCTCGGTTGCCCAAATCTACTTTTGAA
>LGRX02026806.1:0-50052 GCA_001247695.2 Cymbomonas tetramitiformis | reverse complement strand
GATGAAGTGCCTACACCCAATCTAGATTAAAATGAAGTGCCTACACCCAATCTGGATTATAATGAAATGTCTACACCCAATCTAGACTTATCCCTAAGGATATATATATATAAGGCCTTCGAAGACAGGGCGAAGACAGCATGACACCTTTAACAGTGGTGTCATATCAGAATCAAAGACAGCTCCAAGAAATTCAAAGACACTCTGAAGACGTCATGTGGGACGGTGTGTCACATCATGGCACAATGATAGTACAGTAGACCGTAGTACCCCACGTTATCTACGATAAGTCACAGAGTAAGACGAGTTTGTTTGCGACCGTTGTATTCTAGGTTTTACAAGCCCTTCTTGAGTATATATTGTGTTGGATGCGGATATATTAAGATGTATGGATGCGGATACTGTAATGACCGACCTCCGAGAATCATTTGTTAACTCGCCCGAAAGTGCGAGACTCATTTGTGAAGCTGCAGACGCCACAAAAGTGAGTGACGCTGTGACGCATTTCCATTTACTTTGATGGTTCTTTTTTGTACTTTTATGCCCATGTTTGTAGAAACGCAATAGCTGGGACACATCGTCATTATGACACTGCCGCGACCGGACGCGAAACTTGTCATGGAAGCAGTCATTAACTGTGGATTTCGCAGGTATTTTCATAACGTCAGGCACCTCACGGAAAATAGCTGGATATATTGCTAGAAATAAGATTGAGTGATGTCCTTTGATAAAATTCTGTCAAACATGTATATTTGTGCCTGTGAAGAGTCGTGACGTTTGTGGTGGAGTGTACGCGGCAATATTCGCAGTATCGCGCTGTGCTTTGTCAGGTTTGTATTGCTTCTGCGCTTTTGTGTACTCGCGGAAAAACACACCGCTCCAAATTAAAGTCACTAGAACTGTCCGATCTTCTTTTAAACCTTTAAGAACGGGTTTTCGAAAAGACGTATGTTTTTCGAATTGTTTGTTTTTGCGAGCAGGTAAAGAACGAAATGCTTTTTTAAACCGCAGTCGAGTTTTCGCTTGGTGTCGCTGTTTCGGGTTTTCAACATTTCCGGCGAAGAGAGGCGATGGAACTCCCCGAGCTCCAAGTATTATTTGAAACTGATATGTTGAGCTATTTTAGTCTTTGTCACAGGAACATCCGAACCGCTATGAAGACGATCATAGACGTTTGGGATCATTTTCCAGCTTTCGCGCCTGCTTGCTGAGTGTGTCAGGTACGCAGCTGATCCGCAGGTTTTCTCGTTGTTATTTTCTTTTTGTACCTTCACTGACTATTTTGTTACAAAATATGGTGGGTTCATGGGACGTTTGGTGGAGAAAAGGAGTTTTGTTTAGTTTCACGGCCTTTATCTTTTGGAGCCGTGTTTGCCTGGGAACAGATACGTCAAAACCGTTGCCAACACTCCCGACGTGGAGGTGATGCGCGCCCAAACCCTCACGCTTGTGTGTGGGAACAAATTCTCAGTATGTAAGGCAGTCTTGTGGCTGTTTAACTTGCCTTGATCTGACATGCTCGTTCGCTATTGCAGTGATACCCCGTGCGGATGTTCAGCAGGCAAGGCATGCGAGTTTCCTACCCTTTCGTAGTCTTGGGTGTCTCGTGATATTGTTTTGGGCTGTTTCATTGTATAGCCCTTGAGCATGGGCCTGTCCTTAAGCACTTGTC
Source organism: Cymbomonas tetramitiformis (assembly GCA_001247695.2). Classification (NCBI taxonomy): domain Eukaryota; kingdom Viridiplantae; phylum Chlorophyta; class Pyramimonadophyceae; order Pyramimonadales; family Pyramimonadaceae; genus Cymbomonas; species Cymbomonas tetramitiformis. The sequence goes on along the minus strand of LGRX02026806.1, from coordinate 48,380 downwards.
GCTGTCTCAAGACCGACCCAATAGTTGGCTCAGGATTTCGAGAAAGCCACGCAACTGACCGAACCGTATTGGCGTGGTAGTCTCGATGTATGGCGTACGCCACCGAGCTTGGGCCTGGTCCCAACCACGTCTCGCTTTCTCGAGTCTTGAGCAAAGTGAACAATAATTACTTTGCTCACTTTTCTCACGACTCGAGAAAGCTTTCCGACGGAGCTGTAGGGGTGCAGGAATGCAGCTCCGTTGGAATCCATAATCTCCTGGCAGCATCCAGCATTCAGAGCTGAAAGCTCTTTCGGCAATTCCGTCATAACAGAATCTTGCAAACGTTTGAAACTTTTTACGGCCGATATTTCTTGCATATAGCAATAGCTTCGGTTGTGCTTTTTCTAAGCATACTCTCGAATATCGACATTCAAGTGAACTCGTTTTAGGGTTTTGCTGCAATGCAGGGTACGAGCTGGGGCTGAATATGTAGACTAGAGAATGCATCTACGCAGCACGTACAGTTTGATATTGCATCTCATATTGCATGTGAAGTGTTTTGAAAGCAAACATATTATGTTCTTTCTATCTATCAAAATATTGGTTTCACGCGTTCGCGAACCTGCAGCGCTATCATATGCAAACGCATGCCTGTGATAGTGCAACCCATCAGTCCGCGTTGACATCTTGCGCACAAGATCCACATGTAGATTAGAGACACCCGGCATTTAAAGCATTATCTAGTTTTGGTGACCCGTTTGTTATGGGTTGTTAGTAACTAGGTGAAATATCTCCCAGGTATGATTCTACATACCTTGATCGTTCGGATACCCAAGGGGAAGCTGATAGATAGATTTGTAACGCCTTGTGGCTATCCCCATGCCATATGTCAGAAATCTGAAGACTCTTGCTACCACTAGCATGCACTAAAATGAAAAGTTCATTCCCCACCCGTATTGATCACGGCTTGCGTGGAACGATGACGGGGATCGGAACTTGTAACCATCAGAGTCCACCATATGCACAATGGTGGTAAGACAACCCTAATCGGGTGATAATGCAATTAAAAAATGGTGAGGATACCTTTCGTAGAGGTGCAACGCGCCGTAGTAGCTCAAAGCTAATATAAACTAAAGGATACGGATGGTATCATGAGTCACGTATGGATAATTGCAACGAGGTATGTGCCATTAACATATACCCTATCAATATGAGTAGTATATGTCATTTTCTAGGCTTTGTAGCGCCCTAAATATCGAGAATCGCAAAAAATAAAATTAACCATCGGTTTGCTCGACATTGAAATAGGTCGAGAGAAGTTTGACAACGATACAATTGGTTCATTTTCATCGGAAATAAAAACCCAAACCCTTCGTGTCCGCTTTTTAGGCATTTCGTGGCGATGTGGAGTATTCTTTAGCCTCAGACATGGCCGGACATGGCCAGACATGGCCCAGACATGGCGCGTAGCGAAAGCTGATTATCGATTTTTCACAACGAACTTTTCCGAGAATCTTAACTTAAAAGCAATTGCTTCCCTTCTTGGTAGTGCGTTAGTGTTAGAAAGTTGCATAACCCGCACAAAGTTTACGCTGAAGAGTTCAAAGCCAAAGGTGGTCTGCGCGGTTGGCTTGGGTTGCTGCCTACATCAACGGATCAAGCCCCAACCGTTGCTGCATCGGAGCGGTGTGATCCGCAGGTGAACTGACCGAAACTATTTGTCACGCGCTTTAACCTTAACACTACTTGCGTTCACATATGGCATAGCCAAAAGAATTTCAGCATCGTGTGTTGCAGGGTTCATATGACGCAACCTGTGGAACTACGCCACAGTCGACCCGAGAGCCAGCTTCTGTAGTCCCTAAAAAGGTCAGCAACTCAAAATTACTAGATTCCAAATATAATATATCAACGCATTTCTAGTTCTCTGCCTCGCAACACTCACAACTGCATGTATGCCCTTTGTGATGCAGAGATCACTGCAACTGGTGCCGTCGGCGACCCATGTATCTCAGGCTTTTGAGATCTCAACACCCAAAGCTACTCTTGACCCACAACTAAAGGTGAGCGCTCCTTATAGTTGAATATGTATAAAGCATCACACCGCATAGATATACTGATATGCATAAGCACATGCATTGGCACATGCAATAGCACACACTTTGTGCTCACTACAGCATCTCGCACATACGCATAAGCATACACTGTATTTCCGTTGCAGCATCTCGCACAGCACGTCTCACGTGATAGGGGCGGCAGCCTGACCGGTTCGCCACCGGTCAGCTCAGGTTGAATCCCTGACCGCCTCGAGGTGGGCGCACTCTCGGCAGTGCCCAGCCGAGTGTGCGCCCAAAGCCATATTCAAAGCATCCCACCATAAGCATACACACAAGCACCCACATTGTGCTCACTACAGCATCTCGCACATACGCATAAGCATACACTGTATTTCCGTTGCAGTATCTCGCACAGCACGTCTCAGGTGATAGGGGCGGCAGCCTGACCGGTTCGCCAGCGGTCAGCTCAGGTTGAATCCCTGACCGCCTCGAGGTGGGCGCACTTTCGGCAGTGCCCAGCCGAGTGTGCGCCCAAAGCCATATTCAAAGCATCCCACCATAAGCATACGCACAAGCACACACATTGTGCTCACTACAGCATCTCGCACATACGCATAAGCATACACTGTATTTCCGCCGCAGTCTCTCGCACAACACGTCTCACGTGATAGGGGCGGCAGCCTGACCGGTTCGCCACCGGTCAGCTCAGGTTGAGTCCTAGACCGCCTCGAGGTGGGCGCACTCTCAGCAGTGCCCAGCCGAGTGTGCGCCCAAAGCCATATTCAAAGCATCCCACCATAAGCATACGCACAAGCACAAACATTGTGCTCACTACAACATCTCGCACATACGCATAAGCATACACTGTATTTCCGTTGCAGTATCTCGCACAACACGTCCCACGTGATAGGGGCGGCAGCCTGACTGGTTCGCCACCGGTCAGCTCAGGTTGAATCCCTGACCGCCTCGAGGTGGGCGCACTCTCGGCAGTGCCCAGCCGAGTGTGCGCCCAAAGCCATATTCAAAGCATCCCACCATAGGCATACGCACAAGCACACACATTGTGCTCACTACAGCATCTCGCACATACGCATAAGCATACGACACTATATTTCCGTTGCAGTCTCTCGCATAGCACGTCTCACGTGATAGGGGCGGCAGCCTCACCGGTTCGCCACCGGTCAGCTCAGGTTGAATCCCTGACCGCCTCGAGGTGGGCGCACTCTCGGCAGTGCCCAACCGAGTGTGCGCCCAAAGCCATATTCAAAGCATCCCACCATAAGCATACGCACAAGCACACACATTGTGCTCACTACAGCATCTTGCACATACGCATAAGCATACACTGTGTTTCCGTTGTAGTATCTCGCACAGCACGTCTCACGTGATAGGGGCGGCAGCCTGACCGGTTCGCCACCGGTCAGCTCAGGTTGAATCCCTGACCGCCTCGAGGTGGGCGCACTCTCGGCAGTGCCCAGCTGAGTGTGCGCCCAAAGCCATATTCAAAGCATCCCACCATAAGCATACGCACAAGCACACACATTGTGCTCACTGCAGCATCTCGCACATACGCATAAGTATACACTGTATTTCCGTTGCAGCATCTCGCACAGCACGTCTCACGTGATAGGGGCGGCAGCCTGACCGGTTCGCCACCGGTCAGCTCAGGTTGAATCCCTGACCGCCTCGAGGTGGGCGCACTCTCGGCAGTGCCCAGCCGAGTGTGCGCCGAAAGCCATATTCAAAGCATCCCACCATAAGCATACGCACAAGCACACCCATTGTGCTCACTACAGCATCTCGCACATACGCATAAGCATACACTGTATTTCCGTTGCAGCATCTCGCACAGCACGTCTCACGTGATAGGGGCGGCAGCCTGACCGGTTCGCCACCGGTCAGCTCAGGTTGAATCCCTGACCGCCTCGAGGTGGGCGCACTCTCGGCAGTGCCCAGCCGAGTGTGCGCCCAAAGCCATATTCAAAGCATCCCACCATAAGCATACGCACAAGCACACACATTGTGCTCACTACAGCATCTCGCACATACGCATAAGCATACACTGTATTTCCGTTGCAGCATCTCGCACAGCACGTCTCACGTGATAGGGGCGGCAGCCTGACCGGTTCGCCACTGGTCAGCTCAGGTTGAATCCCTGACCGCCTCGAGGTGGGCGCACTCTCGGCAGTGCCCAGCCGAGTGTGCGCCCAAAGCCATATTCAAAGCATCCCACCATAAGCATACGCACAAGCACACACATTGTGCTCACTACAGCATCTCGCACATACGCATAAGCATACACTGTATTTCCGTTGTAGCATCTCGCACAGCACGTCTCACGTGATAGGGGCGGCAGCCTGACCGGTTCGCCACCGGTCAGCTCAGGTTGAATCCCTGACCGCCTCGAGGTGGGCGCACTCTCGGCAATGCGGACTGGCGGGGCTACTTGAACTGGTACTTGCATGGAAACTAATTTTGCTACGGAAAGTGGCTGCCGCAGGCGTTTTTTTTTAATACAATAATATTCCTTTACAAAATGCCATCGTGTTTTTAATGGGCAATTTAGCCATCTTGATTCACATGGAATATTCCGCCTGCTGGATTTCATCTAGAATGAGTAGAAGTATTTTATATGCAAGTAACAGTTCAAGCAGTCCCACTAGTCCCATCAGTCCCACTAGCCCCGTAAGTCCCACGAATCCTATTAGTCCCAGTAGTCCCTCAGATTCCATCAATCCTCTTTAGACGTTCCGACCCACCACGTCCAGCAGTCTCCGCAATCCCATTAGTTTCATCAGTGCCACCCGCCCCATTAGTCCCATCCGACCCGTGAGTCCCACCAGTCCCACCAGTTCCATTCGTCTAACCGGACAAGTACACCAAAAACCTGGCTGCCGCAGGCGAATTTTTTTAAATACGGGAATATTCCTTTACAAAAGTCCGTCGTGTTTTAAACGGACGATTTAGCCATGTTGATTCACATGGAATATTCCGCCTGCTACATTTCATCTAGAATGAGTAAACGTAGTTTAGGGGCGGCGAACATTGTTTCGGGGGGGGAGGCCCTAATTCCGGACACCGTCTTGGTAGGCGGGGGGGGTTCAACCCCCTAGGCGTCAAAGCGTGTTGCTAGGGAGGGGGTCTAACCCCCCTAGGATTTCCGAAAAACACACACTTAAGGGAACTCTTAGGGGGGGTAAGCTGCTAGGGGTTTGGGTTAGCCCCCCTAGGCGTTAAGCTGTGCTGCTAGGGGGGGCAAAATCCTTGTCCGGAATTGGGGCCCTCTCCCCCAAAGCAATGTTCGCCCCCCCTTATATGCACCTACCAGTTCAAGCAGTCCCCCTAGTCCCATCAGACCTGGCACTAGCCCCGTAAGTCCCACGAATCCACTCAGTCTCATTGGTCCCGCATAATCCTACAATCCTCTTTAGACGTCCAGACCCACCAGGTCCAGCAGTCCCCGCAGATCCATTAGTTTCATCAGCACCACCAGTTCCATTGGTCCCACCCATCCGACCCCTGAGTCCCAGCAGTCCCACCAGTTGCATTCGTCTAACCGGACAAGTGCACCCAAAAAACTGGCTGCCGCAGGCGATTTTCTTTTATACAGGAATATTCCTTTACAAACGTCCATCGTTTTTTTTAAATGGGCAATTTAGCCATGTTGATTCACATGGATTATTCCGCCTGCTACATTTCATCTAGAATGAGTAAAAGTAGTTTATATGCACGTACCAGTTCAAGCAGTCCCACTAGTTCCATCAGTCCTGGCACTAGCCCTGTAAGTCCCACAAATCCATTCAGTCTCATTAGTCCCGCAAATTCCACCAATCCTCTTTAGACGTTCAGACCCACCAGGACCAGCAGTCCCCGCAATCCCATTAGTTTCATCAGCAGCACCAGTTCCATTAGTCCCACCATGAGTCCCAGGAGTCCCACCAATTCCATTCGTCTAATCTGACAAGTACACCCAAAAAATGGCTGCCGCAGGCGATTTTTTAAATACGGGAATATTCCTTTACAACCGTCCATCGTGTTTTTATAATGGGCAATTTAGCCATGTTGATTCACATGGAATATTCCGCCTGCTACATTATATACAGAATGAGTAAACGTAGTTTATATGCACGTACCAGTTAAAGCAGTCCCCCTAGTCCCATCAGTCCTGGCACTACCCCCGTAAGTCCCACAAATCCATTCAGCCTCATTAGTCCCGCTGATTCCATCAATCCTGTTTCGACGTCCAGACCCACCACGTCCAGCAGTCCCCGCAATCCCATTAGTTTCATCAGTGCCACCCGTTCCATTTGCCCCATCCGACCCGTGAGTCCCAGCAGTCTTACCAGTTCCATTCGTCTAACCGGACAAGTACACCAAAAGAACTGGCTGCCGCAGGCAATTTTTTAAAATACAGGAATATTCCTTTACAAACGTCCATCGTGTTTTTAATGGGCAATTTAGCCATGTTGATTCACATGGAATATTCCGCCTGCTACATTTCATACAGAATGAGTAAAAGTAGTTTATATGTACGTACCAGTTCAAGCAGTCCCACTAGTCCCACCAGTCCTGGCACTAGCCCCGTAAGTCCCACAAATCCATTCAGTCTCATTAGTCTCGCACAATCCTACAATCCTCTTTAGACGTTCAGACCCACCAGGTCCAGCAGTCCCCGCAATCCCATTAGTTTCATCAGTGCCACCAAGTTCCATTAGTCCCATTCGACCCATGAGTCCCATGAGTCCCACCAGTTCCATTCGTCTAACCGGACAAGTACACAAAAAACTGGCTGCCGCAGGCGATTTTTTAAATACAGGAATATTCCTTTACAAATGTCCATCGGTTTTTTTTTAAATGGGCAATTTAGCCATGTTGATTCACATGGAATATTCTGCCTGCTGGATTTTAATCTAGAATGAGTAAATTGAAACATTTGTTCCTAATAATATTCCCTTGGAGGAGGGCCGCAGACGGTACACACTTTCAATGCAGTACATGTCGGGTTACAAAAATTGTACAAGAATCAACGCGACCGTTGTTCGGACGTGGTCAAAGCGGTCTTCCGAAGATTCCATTAATGCATCCCGCAAAGAATGGATCTACCCCAACCCCAAGGTATGCACACAATTCAATTTCCACATGCCTCGAGGGACAAACAAGGGCGCAGGGGGGGAGGCGGGAGCGGGGACCCATATTAGGACCCATCAAAGGGGTCTCGTAATAGGGTCTCAGAGGGACCATAAAGGGGGGTCAGAGGGACCCGTAGAAGGTTCAGAGGGACCCGCAGGGGGATCGGAGGGACCCAATGGGGGCCGGAGGGACCCTGACTGAGGGGTGTCAGAGGGATCCAGGTTTGGAGGCGGTCACCCCGGCTGAATCCATCTTGCACGGCTTTGGTCCGATAACAATTCGGGACCTCCGATTACAATTCAGGACCTCCGATAAGTAATCAGGACCTCCTATTACAATTCAGGACCTTCGATTACCGTTCAGGACCTTTGATACGCATTCAGGACCCCCAATAAGCATTCAGGACCTCCTATCACAATTCAGGACCTTCGAGAACATTCAGGACCTCCGATTACAATTCGGGACCTCCGATTACAATTCAGGACCTCCGATTACAATTCAGGACCTCCGATTACAACTCAGGACCTTCGATAAGCATTCAGGACCTCCCATTGCAATTCAGAAGATTCCATTAATGCATCCCGCAATGATTGGATCTACCCCAACCCCAAGGAATGCACACAGTTCAAGTTCCACATGCCTCGAGGGACAAACAAGGGCGCAGGGGGAAGGGGGGGGGAGGGGAGACCCATATTACGACCCATCAAAGGGGTCTCGTAATAGGGTCTCAGAGGGACCAATAGTATAAGGGGGGGGGTCAGAGGGACCGTAGAAGGTTAAGAGGGACCCGCAAGGGGCTCGGAGGGGCTAAATGGGGGCCGGAGGGACCCAATGGGGGCCGGAGGGACCCTGACTGAGGGGTGTCAGAGGGATCCAGGTTTGGAGCCAGTCACCCCGGCTGAATCCATCTTGCTCAGCATTACAACTCAGCTTTGATCCGATGACAATTCAGGACCTCCGATTACGACAATTCGGGACCTTCGATAAGCATTCAGGACCTCCGATACGCATTCAGGACCTCCGATAAGAATTCAGGACCTCCGATAAGCATTCAAAACCTTCGATCACAATTCGGGACCTCCGATAAGCATTCACGACCTCCAATCACAATTCGGGACCTCCGATAAGCATTCACGACCTCCGATTACAACTCAGGACCTTCGATAAGCATTCATGACCTTCCATTGCAATTCAGAAGATTCCATTAATGCATCCCGCAAAGAATGGATCTACCCCAACCCCAAGGAATGCACACAATTCAAGTTCCACATGCCTCGAGGGACAAACAAGGGCGCAGGGGGGGATCCGGCATAATAGGATCCATCAAAAGGGGTCTCGTGAATAGGGGTCTCGTGAGGAACCATAGGGGGTCGAGGGACCCGTCGGGGGTCCGTAGGGACCCGCAGGGGGCTCGGAGGGACCCTGACTGAGGGGGGTCAGAGGGATCCAGGTTTGGAGGCGGTCACCCCGGCTGAATCCATCTTGCACGGCTTTACTCCGAGTACAATTCGGGACCTCCGATACGCATTCAGGACCTTCGATTACCATTCAGGACCTCCGATTACCATTCAGGACCTTCGATAAGCATCTAGGACCTTCGATAAGCATTCAGGACCTCCGATTACAATTCAGGACCTCCGATTACAACTCAGGACCTTCGATGAGCATTCAGGACCTCCCATTGCAATTCAGAAGATTCCATTAATGCATCCCGCAAAGAATGGATCTACCCCGACCCCAAGGAATGCACAATTTGGGTTTCACACATGCCCAAAGGGCAACAAAGGGCGTGGGGGTGATGGGGATCTATACATGACCCATCAGCACCTGTAAAGGGGTCTCTGCAGGGACCATAGGGGGGCCGAGGGTAAGCATTACAACTCAGGACCTTCGATAAGCATTCAGGACCTCCCATTGCAATTCAGAAGATTCCATTAATGCATCCCGCAAAGAATGGATCTACCCCGACCCCAAGGAATGCACACAATTTAAGTTCCAACGTAATTCGATGCTGAAAAGTGTATGGCAACCTCGGTTGTGCATGATTCTCAATATTTCGAGGGCGTCGCATCACAATACAAGCCCATATTCCCATAATGACCTATCGTATATAGGGTGTGTGTACGTATATGTATACGTTGTGGTGTAATATGAGAATCCTTCCATATGGGATACGCATAGTTGGCTTCCTAAATTCAACCTAGCAACGATGGTGTGTTGCATCTCTATCAAAGCCACTTGTAACCTTGGGACGAGCCATAGAATTTCCAAATTATCACTCCTCAGAGTGCACTTTACTATATGTTGGTACGCGAACTAGCTATTTCAACTATTTTCCCAAGAAGCACATTTAGTCAAATATAAGCGTTATCATTCACTTTCAATACTGAACACACCCACACAAACTGCACACTTCTGTGCGTTCGGTTGCGGCCGTGCTACAAAGCTTCGTCTCGCTCAAGCCTTGCGATGATCTTATGAATACATGCATAGACGCGCCGGTGTAGCGCGTTCTCTACACATGATATTCGCGAACACACACGTGCAATTCCCAAACATAACTATGCAACAAACAACGTATTATGTGCAGCACATTCGGAGGAAATACAGCTGCATGCCTAGCTAAAAGTTAAGGGATGCAGATGCCTTAATAGGCAGGCTTGTGCAGTGCTCAGGGATTTAGGGTTCTGAAAATTCCGGGGAGTTGGAAACCGACGGAGCTGCACGATTCTACAGCTCCGTGGGGTGGCTTACTCAAGTGGATGGCTTATTCGGGTAACTCGTCTCGAAGTACTCGAATAATCCAAGCGTGATTGGGGTCAATCCCAAGCTGGGGTGGCATTTGCCAAACCTCCAGACTACCACACCAAACGTGCTGATGACACCCGAACCGTTTGGGAAGCGCAGTTCTGTCGAGTAGCTTTCTCGAACCCTTCACCACATATGGCGAAGGACTCGAGAAAGCTAGGCGTGATTGGGTTTGAGCCCAAGCTGGAGTGGCATTCGCCAAACTTCCAGACCGTCACACCAAAAAGGCTCGCGGCACACCCGACCTTTCGTCTGGTCAGTGCGGTGGGATAGCTTTCTCGTTTCCCATGTCACAGGTGGCAAGTTACTCAATGAAGCTAGATTAGTTCGGGGTTGATCCCGAAATTTTCTGGCATTTGCGAACTTTCAAGCTGCCGCACCGACGCATAGAAACGTTTGCATCTGGCCGTTTCTTATGTGACCGGCGAAGGCAGAAACCCTGCAAACCCCAAGTTGTACAATGCAGAAAATAAGAACGAAGCGCATATAATCTCTCAAGCAAGCCAAAATATTCGTTCCTCATGTTAGGTTAAAGGATGTGAAAGTGTACTCACCTCGAAAAGAGGCGAAATCCTTTCGTATGAGGCTCATGCTGTCACCAGACCCGAAAGTTGAAGAAATAGGCTGCCCGGTCGAAAAACGTCTTCGTAGCCTCGCAGATATGCCTGCGACAAAAATAAAAGTGTTCCAATATAATATTTTCACAAGATTCCGGGCGCATCAGAGGTTTAGTAGTGCCTAGCCGCCGTAAACGCTTGAAACCGAAACCAGGTCAATCAGCGATAATTCGACTGCTGACGAAAAACGACTTTCGTCCCTTTACGTTTTGCCGCAAGGGAGAAATCGGAAAACATACGATCCTTAAAAAACTCGTAAATAAACGTCTGAAAAAACTTGCAACCGTTCTAAGCCCTTTAAAAATCATATTTGCTTTTTCTCGCGGAGGTGAGAACTAGCCGGCGCTGGCAAAACAAACAAACCCACGGCATAATCCCGCAGTTATCTCAACCTCCACGCCATCCCACATCTCACCAATTCTCAGAGCCATAAATATGCATGTCTTACAGAAAAAATTGATGCGGCAGCCCCTCCTTTTCTTTTTGCAGCGTTATAACAGTCAGACTTCGTTGGAAGTGTTCGTTGAGTAGGTTGGACACGCAAAGTTTTTTACCAAGAATGAATGCAGAAAATCTCGATCGGATTTCCAAAGACCGTATGACATGTGAAGACAGTATGACATGTCTTCGAAGACAGTCATTGTCTTCGAAGACATAGATATTAAATATATATATACGGCTGAAAAAGCTGTAAAATAGGTAAAAATGCTCCACGCATGATTTCAAAACGAAAAATGTGTGCCCATTTTATGTGAGATTATGATTTTATACCTATTAAGGTATCAGGAAATCATAATGACACATGTCATATCTCATGTAACACCCTAGATATTAGGTGTTGAATATATATGGGTAACGCTATTGCTATGGCAATAAATCTCTCAAAATGCTGTACGTAAAACACATTTTGAAAATTTCGGATTGATTTTTTTCGATAAAATGAATGTTTATATATCAAATGTCAATCCCTGATTTATGCAGCATGTGTAACACCATGTAACAACCCTAAAATTAAATGTGTGTAACAGGGGTGTAACCTACCTCCTAAAAAACACTTTACGTTTATATGGGTATTAAATGCAGTTTTGCTTAAAAATCTTTGCAAAAACGTTATGCTGCTTATTTTTTACCTGTATTAGGGTTACTGATACCAAGTAACACCCTAAACAATGTATTGAGTAACAGGGCCACTGTAACGATATATGCTCTAAAATACCAGTTTTATTTCGTAAAACTTCGTATTTAGCATTAACATATCATGCTGTTTTTGACACAAACATGATTATGTATCGGGCAACAACCCAAGAACTGTTGGGCAACAACCCTAAAACTGTAAGCTATAAGCTATAAGCTATATGCTATGGAATATATAAGCAGCTGACTGCCTATGAGTTTACACTTCCTCAAGGGGGAAAGAAGGTGGATAGGATTACACATACATCCATTTTATATTCCGATCTGGTAATTTCTGATGGATTGCTTTTGATAAAATCACTGCATCCACAAATAACGTTGAAATCTGTACAACGTTGAATCCACCATCACTAATAAAGTGTAAACTCGGATGGGAAATTATATCCCAATAACTATAAGTTGACTTTTGCTCAGCATTTACATTCTCGAGTAAGTTTGAAATGCTGAACTATATACATAACATACAACCTGATACCATGCTTAATTGCATTTCCTGGATCAGAAGATGATAGTTATATAATATATATATGTATGTATATGTCCCACCTGATACACTTTGGCACTATAGCCGTACATAAGAGTGGGAAGGACAAGTGCATCGTTGTAAGACTGGATGATATAGTCCCAGTGCAGAAGGCAGAATGTGGCACCAGAATAACAGCTGATAACTGTTGGGAGACCACCATTTAAGACCTTCTAAGCGTAACTCCGTTGTCCTCAGATGCAAGTGAATTGTTCATAATATATTGACATCACATAAAAGCATTCAAATAAAAACCCTATATATTCATATGAGTTGTCATTATCACAAATGACATGGGTTTCGAATCATCGAAATGAGTATAACTCCGATGAATTCATTAGTACAGAATAAGCTGTTGAGATTATTCTCCGGCTGGATTGCAATCATTCACAATCCCTGTACATTCCGGTGACAAAATATTGCACTGGACTGATCACCACATTGGTATAATCTGTGATATAAAAGTCACCAGAGAAAGCATTGCAATCAGCACAATGCTGTCTATACTCACAATGATGGGTAACATATATTCTCAGATGTAATAAATGGAGGCACAATGTGGCCTACGTTAAAATCGCGTATGCTCGGGCACTGTATTGTGACTTGCGCTAAGATCGTGTATGCATGGACACAACATGACTCATGCCAATGACGTGGACATATTTCATGCCACGACATTACATCTGAAATTAATAAATCACTCAGAGAGAAGGTGTTGACATCAGAACCATTATACATATAGTCATGAGGATTTTAAAGAAGACATAGTCTCTCCGATATTGACAAACATGGTACATATATATATATATCCATGCTCTCTGATCATATATTTGATATCCCACAGCATACGATGATGGTAATAGCAAACCACTTCGCCGCTGAAGGGTAGTGTTATATATATACACCACATGCTTGGGCATTATATGACCCACGCTGATGACGTGGATTCGGGCTGCATCCCAATAACTGCAATGTACCTTTGGTGCAATGGGCTGCAACCCGAGAACTGCTATCCAGCTTCATAGTAAGCTATCACGTCATCACATAGAGGTCGGACCTCTGTTGTATTTAAACGGCGCTTGACAACCGCCTAGCAATACACTTCCTTGAGGGGGGAAGATCGTAAGCTAAAAATACAACTAAAAACCAAATAAATAATAAAGACAAATAATAAAATAAAACAATTAAGTTGCATCATCGTTTTTGCTTTGGTAAGCCTGACTATATACAGTCAAACCATGCAGAACTCCATGAAGTTGACACATATAAGTATCAAACATTTCTAAGGTCATCAGCCATGACATACATATGAGCTTGATTTTGAAGACCTAGACATTGTATACATCTGGTCTAGCATGTATCCAGACTAGAATTGTATACTGACACGGTGCAAGCACTATAGCCTCTGCCACCGATGATCATTGAAAAAGGGCAACCATTCTTGATATTTCATACATATCATCTGATTGTATCATTAAAAATGTCAAGAGTACTCAATGCAATATGCAGGCTACAGCCTGAGTACAACACCTAGAAAGGTCAAAGCCACTGAGCTGACCAATGCAGCATAAATGCTAGCTACCTTGAAGGCTATACAATAAGCCTATTGCCCTTATGTCTTGATATGTATCCGTGTATTGGCATCTCTTTGAGGTAATTATGCCTACTGAATGAGCCATACCAATCATCTTGTCTTCATTGATCATTACATATCTGATCATATCGCCATTGAGCAATGCCTATTCTGTGAGATTATATATCACGAGGCATTTCATTAGTGCACAATAAACAATTGAAGTGCAACAAAGATTATCAGCTCTACATTATACCAAAAGGTTGAGTTGTTGTCAATTGAATTTTTTAGACACCATTTCTCAAAGGTCTATTCATCATGAAAGACAGAGTCTGTGCAATCATGGCTATTCAGCCTCCGACATAGCTGACATAGCTATTTAGCTTATGACCCAACCGTTCTTAAGCAGCCTCCACGCTATATGGCTGAAAAATGGCAAGCAATCTCTTCGGTCATTCTTGGGCATAGAGCGATCAAGCACAGCTAATCTAAGATGTTTATCCCAACATTGTCCAAGAGTTACTCATGTTTTCCATGTGTCAAGAAAACAGCCAAAATACCACCCTATGATGGGAGTCATCTCCTTAAGCGAGGGGAATGGTTATGCTGTAAAATTGACCAGTCTGATCACCATAAGTGACATATTTGAAAAAATCGATTGAAACTTGTAAGATAAGGTATTGCACCTAAAGAATAAAGGTTTCATCCTCTGAAATAGGAAAGGAGTTTTTCATTGACTCTAATTCCTGAATTCAGAATCACATAGAAAATATATTCTATCCTGTACATATACAAGTACATTAGATTCAGATTCTGAGCATACAAGTGGATTTGAATGCACTCAGGTATGTACTGAGTTGCAACTGTCCAAAGTTTTCATTCTGACATCATTATCTTATTTGTGGAATAGCATACAATTGTATAAACCATCCACATATAGATTGACATCATACTTGTGGTTCACATCATTCCAACACATAAGACACGCATGCTTCATTAAAGAATCATGACTCTCTGAAAGTTCATTCTGGAATGTTTAGAAACTTGTTGCCTCGACCATTAGGCCACGAAGTTTTGGGAAAAGCCAGACCACCGCAATCTACAGCTGGTTTCCAAGCGCAGTTCATCCTCATTCTGGAAAGTGACAGAAATTTTATAGTCATCAACAAGTCACAATTCTAACGGATTGAAATGACACATCCATCATTCATACTTCTTTATCATAACAAGTCTCTGAATAATGTTTGCCCAAAAATAAATGGGCACCATTGAGATAAGTGATCATCACATATCACTAGGCAATGCCATGTCATACCTTATGAATAGAACATGGTTGTCCATTTCAGCCATCCATCAACTACGAAAATGCAACTCGTAGTAAGTTGTCATTACGGACACTTCTTTAATGGAGAGTCAACCATTAGCTTCGATACCAAAGTTAACTTCGATACCATCACTGATTTCTTTGTTCATCATGACAATCATTTTCCAGAACCATTGTCTAAGTTGGGTACACTATAGTGATCCTGAACTGACAAATATATGTGAACTGAAAACCAACAACTGCATTTGACATCATGTGGCATTTGCCACATTTAAAATCGACAGGCATATCGCCAATATGACGTAGAGAGAATCAATGTTCAGATTGACATTGTTACCTCTAAAGCATTCGATGAGTAATCTCAGTCTGATTCTCTATCAAATCATTTTTCACATAACATAATGATTAAATAACATCCTCCATCACCATCTGATTGGTTTGATACACCTCTTTTTGCGAGGGGAGGAAGGTATAGATTCATTCATTTTCATACAGCTGCCACAAATTGATTTACATCATTGTGATTTTGCTTGGAAATTTGCTTGGAAAATTAAAAAATCTTATAAAAAGTTCCAACATCTGTATGTAGCAGCCATAAAGTTGATAACACGGTACATCATGCCGATTGAAACATCAAATGAAGTCTTATTTGACTTATTGACACATAAAGTTCATTATGAAGAAATCATAGATGCATATTTCTCCGGCTCTATCATATTATATGAAGGGCACTGACATAGGAGAACGATGGTTTTTCAAATGCGAATAAGCTATATTGTAAGCTTACGACCATCACTTTGACGTCAACAGCCTGAGATGCTGATTGTCGAAATTCAAGAGTTGAAGGATTCGATGATTCAACCTTGATACATGTGTTTTGATTGATAAATTGTTGATCCATGGTTTCTCCCCAAATCTAGAGAAGCTGGCACACAAGTTGTTGCCAATGTCTTTAGGAAAGCATCTGAGCAAAGGATTGCCAGTTGTGCCATCAGGCATCGAATTCCATAACAGAAAAGCCGAGTGAGTAAATCCGCCACTCTAGCTATTTGCCCGTCATTCCTTCCAGGTTCACGACAAGAGACAATTCATCAAAGTCATACACCGATGCATAAATCACATGCATGGTTGCACAGTTTGTATCCGAATGCCATTCCATCAAAGTTAAGCATCTTGACAGTAATTCTGGCCAACCAAAAGCCTTCCTGTCTTCGGATATCTTGAGCATTCTCATTTCCAGCTCCATTATGGACTAGGAAGCATCATGACTGTGCCTCACCAGGACACTAATCCTCAAAGCCGCACACATGAGGCGAGCCTTATGAGACAGTGACCTTTTACTTGTGGGGCGTCAACCCCTTATCAAATCCTGAACACTTGTTAACACCTGGATAAATTTATCATGATGCAACTTAAGTGGGATTATAAGTTCCACATAATCATATTGTCTACATATGCTGAAGGCATAACTACCGCATATGGTTACAATAGGTCGCAGCTTCTATAACATTGTGGCTTCTAAGTCAAAAGCTGATAGCCAATGACTTTTTGCCAAAAATTGCCGACCATATAAAAATCAGGCCATGGAAACATGTACCCAAGAGGTTTTCGTCCATCGGTCACATATATATATCAGGGCTGCATCCCAAGAACTGCAGGGCTGCATCCCAAGAACTGCAGGGCTGCATCCCAAAGACTGCGATGCACCTTCGGTGCAATGGGCTGCAACCCGAGAACTGCAGGGTTATATCCCTAACATTTTTTACCCTGCATCAAATTGATATGACAGGAGCAGGAATTGATCCTTCCTTGCTAAAGGTGTAGTGAGCCTTGTTCAAAATCATACCCTTGCACAGATACGCACACATGCGAGATATCATATCTGTGGATAAATAAAAACTGCTAAATGCTACCTTTGCCAAGACCGTGGTTTGTCATCGGATTCTGTGGCCAGTAAATCCGCGCTACCGGATAACTGAGGTGGACGGAGTTGTGATCCTGAGTTATGCTTGACACACATAACTAAAACGAATTTCACATTAGTACGTGGCGAATCCATTTGCTGAAATCTGTATAGGCAGCCCTGACCGGGAGTCCCGGTGCAGGCCCCTATGACAGATTCCTAGGTAGCCAACACTGGACCTGTGACTGATCCGTAAGCCCGTGCTGTGACACACCGAGTGTCACACGTAGCTAGACTCGAGACCGTTCCGACTCCGTGACCGTTCCGGGTATATCTAGCTTAGGGTTTTATTTCTTATGAGAGTTTATCTATATTGGTTCACTGACTGTCTGATATCTTGAACCGGGATATTCCAGTAGGTCGTGGACCCATTCCACGCTATATTCCACAGCTAGTTTGGCCATGATTGGCTAAAGCAGCCGCTTGGAGAGGTGGTGCGCGGCGGCGCGTTTGGGGACTCACGGGAATTTTGAGATGAGCGGTTTGCGGTGAGCGTCTTTGAGCCGCAGCTATGGGGATTCGACCTGGACCGGACCTAGTCGACGCAATGTTCATTTACGGTATTACGCTTGCCCTGATCCCGCTTGCTACCGATTTTTGGGCTGGTGGCTCCAGTGGTCCAGTACCATTCTCACTCATCGCGACAGATGTTCGTCAAAGCGTGCGTACTGGACCATAAAAGGAGTTTGGCAGACGGGTGAGGATTTAAAGTGGACTTATAAAGACCCTCCAATATCTCGTAAGCAGGGCCTTCTCCGTTTGCATTAAAACAAGCCCCAAAAATCGGGCTCCCCATCGCTACCTGTGAACCTCCATAGTAGCTTCAGGAGGGGAGGAAGGGTTGGGTGCAATATATATAAATGTGGAAACATGTACCCAAGGGTTTTCGTCGATCAGTTGTATATATAAGGCCGAGAATCGTTCGATTATAAATTGTTAAATCGTGGGATCATCGATCGCGCAAAGCGACGACGGCTAGCGCAAATAATCCGTAACGTAGACTTCGGATGCTTTGAATCGTCTAGCACATACATGATAACGTGTGGATCAATCAGTAATCCAGCGTAGGATTGTATCGCGAAAACGCTCTTCATTGAACCTTGGAACGTCACTCAACGATACGATTTCCGGAAAGGTGGGCTACATCCTAAGGACTGTATGGCTAAATGCCTAAGGTGAGGGACTAAAGTGGACTCAGTTCCCCCCAATAACCTAAAAACACCATGAGGGACGCCTCAAATCGGTGTAAGAAGACTGGTACCAGCAAGAAGCGACAACAACAAAGACATCAAAGACATATACAAAGGTATGCCCGTTGTGAGGTCACAACTCTCTTAAGAGGGGAGATCTGTCAGGGTTATGACCGATGACATATGTGTCATACATGTCATACGTGTCATACCTGTCATACATGTCATACCATGTCATGTCATGTCATGTCATATATTATTATGACAGTCGGTCATGTCATATATTATTATGACAGTCGACAGTATGGTCGATCATGACTGTACAGGTCGAGTCGCGTCATACATTTATGACAGTCGTCAGTACGGTCGACGATGACTGTACATGTCGCCAGATGATTATGTCATATCATCAGGCATCCCTGTCATCGAGAGTTCGTATGATTGAACTCGAAGATGACAAAGCAAAGATACATCTTGTCGATTCTTCAAGAACCATCTTTCGCTTTAGCATGCACGGAACATGCATGCGCAGCATGAACGAACTAGTCGTTTACACAATGCTGGTCGTTCAACCTACGTCTCGGGTTCACAACCCAATGGCGGTACCATCTAAGATGATGGGAGACGTAGGTACTTAAGTGAGGAAGCGTTGTGCTTCAGCAGCTCTGGATTCAGAAACTGCACTCACAACCCGCTATATTGTTCACTTGTGTATGCTGTTCAACTGCACAGTGATTATTGATAATATTGAATATTATAACAGGGCTCGCATAGCTCAGCCCTTATCAACGGACCCTGCAATGGGGGGGAATTCCGGGGGTTTAAACCTGGGTTTAAACCTGAAATGACCCCCTCGGGTTTAAACCGGTTAACGGTATATGCACAACCTAGTTCCAAACTAGATTTTCACCCCCATGTCGTCGAGTATGCACGTGGTTACCTTAAATAAACGCGAACCACTGAAAAAAATCCGCACCTCCATCCCTGTCCCACAGCTCAAGTTATACGAGTTCGAGATTCAACAATTCTATATCACCAACGCGCCTGCACGCATATTGCACCCCAAATACCTTTCAGACATCTCCAAACATCCCCCCCGCATACGTTCGAAAAACTTAAAGTATTCAGGTTAAGGAACCGCTGAAAGAAATCCTCACCTCCATTGCTGCCCATCGCTTGATTTCTCAGCGACCCCAACTCGTCGCATCAAGCAGAGTAAGTCGAGCCAAAAAGGAACTTCATGGGCACCCTCGAGGTTTCAGTATATCGTGGACCGCTTAATCAACGAACTTTCCTAATAGCTGAATATTATATGCTGCGCGCGGTAACAGTTACATTTTTTTCAGTATACAGTAAGCATACAAAACAGGCGTTTCCGCGGTTCGCGTAGGTTTTCTGGAAGGAAAAGGTAGCGAAATTCAGGCCAAAACACGAAAAGAACCAGAGGTTACGAGCTGCTCTCCATTGTTGTCTGTCGAGAATCGCGCGATCGGCCGCGCAGCGGCCGAAGCTCGTAACCTCTGGCAAGCCAGAGTAGATGCAGACGAGAGCAAGAGGTAGAGCAGACGAGAGAACAATTATAAGAATACAATTCGCCGTCAGATTTCCAGCGGAGAGCGTTAAATCCCCTCGATGGTCGATGCCCACGAGATCGGGATCCGCCAGAAATTTATTTAATTTCTTGCGCGAGGCGATCATATTTGACAAACACTTCGACTTGTGACACCATCACCACCGCCCGACCCGACTGCAACCAAATCCAGAGCTTGAAATCCATTTGTTAGCAGTTAGGTGTATCCTTTTAGTCGACAGTTTCAGGAAATCCCGCAACGTCGCTTCTACCACCACCACTTGACTGCGAGCAACGATATCATGACTTAGGAGCCCAGCCTCAGTGTGATTTTGCCAGCAGACGTTTGCATCGCTTCAAGCCAGTCCGACGCACCTTGTTTATCTGCCAAATATAGGTCCCAACTCTGCCAGGTTTAGCTCTATAAGAACACCGAAGTATTGCACGTTTTCCCGCCAAGAACTGCGGCACTGGCAGTTTCGAGCTGTGCAGGCGAGGCCGCACTGTCTGTGGAGATTCGATGGCAGCTACGCAATCCAACACCGGTGTGGAGAGAGTAGAAGACATGCTTGAAAGGGTCCGAGCCTTTTTCAGCCGTACTCGCCCAAGCTAAGACGTTTTCCTAGGAAGTGGACGCTCGCTTTTGTTGTTGAAACGCTTGCCAAAACAGCTGACTGGAGGGGCTCAGACAGGCTTCGCTTCATGTGGTTCTCGGAATGTTTCCCGAAACAATGCATTCGATTATTCAGCGTCCGCCAGCGGCAATCATTCAGCGTTCCGGTGGCATATTCTAAATCAAGAAACTGAAGCTTTAGTCCATTGGATGCGACGTTTCTACGTATATGATTTAAGTGCACTCAATACCGTATCTCACTCAAATTATATGACTCGCAGCAAGAGAATCATCTGTCCACCTGGTTAGCAGGCTGACCTCACGTATTGCCAGCACATTCGAATATGCCAATTCGCAGCAAGAGAGTCATCTGTCCACCTGGGTAGCAGGCTGACCTCACGTATTGCCAGCATATTCGAATATGCCAATTCGCAGCAAGGGAATCATCTGTCCACCTGGTTAGCATACTGACCTCACGTATTGCCAGCATATTCGACTGCTGCGCTTAAACTTGCATTCAGCAAAGTGTGCAATCTAAGCCCTTGTTTTGTCGCGCCGCAGCTCGAGAAGCTTGCGTTCCTTGGCGCGCAAGGCATGCAGGCCCCCGAAGTATACGCGCGAACGCACCACAAACCTCGAACCAGACCGTCCTCTGCGCAGTCCACCTCCAGCGCGGCCAGCTCCAGGTATCCTGCTTCACATCATTTTCGAGCAAAGTTGACATCCGCTCCGGGCCTGTCCACATCTTCCCACGCGTTACCATCTGAGCACACCTAAGGCGACATCTTTAGGATGTCCCACATATATAGTGCTTAGGAAATCAAACATCATCACCATACTCATTCTCAATTCACCCACTGTACGCATAAATTCTACACGTATGCAACTGCCTTCAAAAGAATACTTGGAACGTAAGATACGATATGAGTTCCATATCACAGTTGCACTAAGATCTTTCAGCAGTTCGCAGCCTACACTGGTTAACCTGCCAATTTTATACGCATCTTACTGTAAATATCCCAGCGCGCCATACTCTATGACGCGCACCTCTGAGAGCAGTTCGTACAGTAAACTTTCGCTTCGTTTGCAACCGTCTGGCGTTCAGCACTGTGACTTGCCATGATTTTGTACGTGTTTACACTAAAGTTGATAAGGGTGCAAATCACCAGCTTTCCGTCGTCGTGAGAGATCATGGTTTCAAAGGAACACGTTATTTCCAAGTTCGCATCGTCAAGAATGGCAGGAGTAATCTGAATTCCAAACTGTTGTAGAAATCGAAACGCACTTGTCCTCAAGTATGACCACATGAGAAATCGACATCGAGCAAGCGGTGTGGTGTCCGTGGACAGGATTACCAGAGCGACCGTTGAGAGCGAAGGACAACCTCCACCACGTCGTGCACGCCGGTCACCGCCCCGTTCACCGATACGAGAGTATACCCAACGTCAGTGATTGATCCAGCTCCCTTCCTGTGACTAGGCCTGACCTTAAACCCTATCGTGACACTGGTGTTCCCAGCGCATTTTATGTGAATAAATTTGACGTCATTACCCCCGTGGCAGTGCTTTATCTAGCGGCTGTCCTTTGGAAAGTACCCGACGTCATTCCCGCCCTGTCATTGCACTATTCATCTTTCGTCTTTTTTCCCCGTGGCAGTGCTTTAAGCCGCTGTCTTCCTATTACTGAGCCTGGCGCCCCGCCCCATTACTTGCGATGCCCTATCCAGCTTCCTTCCTGTCACTGAGCCTGATTTCATGCTCTCCAGTTCATAGACGATGCCCTATCCAGCTTCCCTCCTTTGAATAAGACTGATTGTATCCCCTCCATTCCCATGGCAAAGCTCTATCCACCTTTCTTCCTGTGCCCGGGCCTGACGACCAAGCTCCTCCCTGATTTCTATATACTTTGGGTTTGCACAAGACAAAAAGCAGGGTAGCTTTCATCACCCTCTGTGGTCTGCGAGTTGTGACCTCGCATGTTCCCCAAGCAGTGAGGTGTGTCGCCTTTTCAATTGCCACTTGAGGGCATCCTGTGGAGCAAGCACACAGCACAATGATACGCTCTGAAGGTATGCACCGCACGCGAAGTGCAGGTGTGGTTTCTGAACGCACTTCAGGTCCTCCGCTGGAGCTTTTCTATCCTTCGAGGAATGCAATGGATTTCACCCACAACTCATCCATCAAGCGCAACGACTCCATCCCAATGCACACCGTGCCTTACGACTTTCGGTATCCCGTCCACACTCTCATGAGCTCCCAGCTTTCGTAGCCCACTACGGGAGGTTACATCCCGCAAACCTTCTCACTTTTTCTATCCGTTCCCATTTAACAAACAGTTCATCTATATGCAGTTGTTTACATTTTTATCGGTGGTTTTAAAGTGCCAGTGCATTTGAACCAAGAATCTCATGTAGAAGAGAGCGTTGAGAAATAGGCATGGCCGTCCAAGGCTTGGGCTAGCGGATGCGTTTTTTTATTGCGTTCGTGTGGGAGGGGAGAACGTGTCTCTGAAACGATGCATTTTCAGATGGATCTGAAACAATGAATAATCAGATAGATAGTGCAACAAAAATTTACTAGGTGCACCTGGATGAGCAGTACTGGCTAGTTTTGCCGCTGCGAGGTGTATGGGTACAAGGACCACTGTTGTGTTACTTGCTTACTTTCCTCAAGGTCCTTGCACTTTGTCAGTTTGCAAGTTCAAGTTCAAGGTATCTATCAACGTTGATCAGGCATTGACTCTATACGGGAGGGAAAATCAAGACTGCTGCAGATTGCCTGACAGCAGTGATTGCGCACTGCATTCACTGCAATATTCCTACTTGTGTGCTTGTGGCGATTGGGAGCAGGCCAGGTAGGACTGTCTCAGAACGAGGTTACGTCAACACGCGCACAAAGGGACCAGAACGTTTCCACGCAATCACCATCGACAGTTTACCAAGGCATTTGGCAGGAACAAAACCTGGAACCTGGAAGTCAGCTCAGGCATCTAAACAAAATGGGGAAGGGTACTCATAGATCTTGAATATTTGCATAAAGTTGCCTGTTGGAGCATTGGAGGCTAATAAAGCAAGTTGTGTGATATATGTGCAGGGTAAGAGTATATTCAGGGTAGAAGAGTGAAACCAACATACGCTCATGTGTTTAATGAGAGCTTTGAAAAGAGTAAGTAATGCATCATTGCACAGCTCAAAGGGTATATTTGCCAACAAGAAGGTGCCGGTCTGAGATGGTCAAGAGTGTCGAGTTCCTGCTTTGGCAAAGGGGGTGTAGATATTGTGTTGGAGGTATGCCATTTTGTGCGATTAACTGCAAATATTTTATCGCGATTGTGAGACGACATGTGCTTAGTGTGATTTTAAGCATCTTGTAGGGAGAATTCAAAGCGGTGACTTGGGTGGGATATACACTCAGAGTGCGTATGCAATGTTGCGCAATTAGTGCATCACATAAATGCGCATGCATGTGTAGGTGTGCACTACAACGTCACGAGGTTGTCGACAGCCGTTGTGCAGTGTTGTTGGCGGTGGTGTAGCACAGCTTACGAATATGCCTTTCTCGGGAGTACTCACGGCAACATCGTGTATTTTAGGGGAAACGCACCGTACGTTGCATCGCGGTACATATTGTATGTTCAGCACCAGAAGTTCCCAATAATATGCAGCGGCAATAGCGGTTCCCCTGCATTTCCGAGCCACTCAGGGATCAAGTTGAAATGACGAGTAGACAGTTGGAGACGAGCCAGCTAGTGATTGTAGTAATTAGTAAATAACATGTCTAACATGGGCAATAGCAATCCGATATATTGATATGTCGTATCAGATATTCAGGTTATCAAGGAGTAATATTGATATTCATTATTTTCGATAGTACAATATCGATTAATCGAAATAGTGGTATTGATTGATATGAAATGAATAGATATTGAATACTGATGGAACTCAACGACCAGTTATTTGGTATTGCTGATCGTTGCACCTGCGCGAACTATTGATATTGATCGGTGACGCTCGAACACATATTATTGAAATCGCAGCACATGCATATTCGATTGGTTATCAAATCGATCTTGGACCGCGAGCACCTACTGTTGTGGGCACACTGTGCAGATAGTAACACACTATATCAACTCTTTACTCCTAAGCGGTCCTACAGTGTGGTATTTGGATTACCAAATAAAAAGCCACTGATCGCTCACCCTAAATAACTAAGACAGCTAAAAGCTGACTATGCCAGATTCTGTTATGTGTGTCATCCGTGCCATCGTGGTAGTTGCATGTCAGTGACACAGCCTACAGTATCAACTCGGTTCTTTTTTATTCATCTCTGCTTATTATTTCTGACATCTCATCTGATTCAGCAGTTAATATCAGTCATTATGCATATGACTCTGGATACCGTATGGTATTCTTTGTGTGACTGTCATACAGCTACTCTATCATATATCGTAGACTGAGCATGTCATATCATATCATCGTACTATCGCACTGTCCTGTCATACTAGTATACTGTTATACTGTTGTTTACCGGTAATCGATCCCGGTCGGGCACCTATCATTATTGGCGGTTAATGCGTGATCAACATCTATCACTATTGATCAATGGTAAATAAAGTAGGTATATCGAAAATTATCAATACAACAAATTCGATACTACTCCCCGCACGATTATCGGCCGCGATAACCATCATTGTGAGATGTGTTCCCTCCTCTCACCGTATGCACGAATAAATGTGTCGACAGCAAGCTCTTCATGAAATCTCAGCTACGTATGTTAGTGAAGTTAGTTTCTCCAGATGCTAAACCATCACTGATTGCTTATTTGAAGAAATCGCATGCCGGACAGGTTCCAGTCTCAGCCAATAGGTTTTCAGTCTGGATTGTGATAAGCATACCCCGTATGATTCCAAAAGATGGTTCCGACACATATGGATGATGTACTGACGAGTTAGTGCACAAATTTTGGGAGCACGGCGTTCGATTCGCCCGGCTGAAACACATTCCGTCTCTGGCTCTCTGCACACCCTCGCTATGCGCATCACTGGCCCATGGTAGACATCATCTCTCTATACGGGTACACACGTTTCACAGTGCCCGGCCGCGACGAGGCCATTCGTTCTCTCGGCACACACTTTATACGTATATTGCGCATTTCCCAGCGAGGCCATTCTCTCCACACCGACATGCCCACAAGTTGCGCCTCGTTGCACGGCTGCATTATTCACTCTGCACACACTTTGCGTGTTGCCTCATGCACTCTCTCTCTCTCTCTCTCTCTCTCCACACTCACATTGCGCCAAGGCCAGGTATATCAGAATCTTCCGATACCGATATATATATATATATATACAACGTTGTATATTTTGTATACTTCCTATCGTACCACGTTCAGGAAAGTGATAAGCAAAATTGGAGCACCCACCAAAGAAAAGGCCGGCCCTGGAAGACAATCAGCAGGTAGGACGGTAGCAACCACCGCGGGGGGAAAGATCAATTCGACTGCGCAAGGATGCCAAAAGTGGGTGGCCTGAATATCTCAAGCTGTGATATACGTGGGCACACCTCAGAAAGCCTCTTGATGTCAGAATGCACGTACAAAACGTACACCTCCTTGCAATTACGTCACGTGGAATTGGCAAACTGTCCAGCACTTGTGACGCTGGATGTATGCTTACAGAACTCGAAATGAAATGTCGATACACTGAACGGACCTTATTAGCATAGTAACTCTGCACGAGATGTACGATGACTGTCATACATGACATAATAACAATCACCCGAGAACGGGATGAAACAAATGAGTACGGGAAGCAACAAAAGCATCGTACCCACCCTCGGACGAAAACGAACCACGAGAAAATGTAAATGACACATGTTATAGTAATATATAAACGTGTACAACCCATATAATAAAGTACATATACCCCTCGTGCATCAAAGAGTAAAGATATGTTATGTGTATGTATATGTATGCCGGCGATTGTACTATCAACTATTTTAAAACATGTTATCACAATATCAATCAAAACCCTCCCGACTATTAGGGTACATATCGACAGAGTGGAGCTTTACAAGTATTTACGGCGTAAATACGCAGCAGTTCAAGGTCATCGTATGTGTTTAATATATGCGCGTGGTAAGTGTGTTATGGTAAGCCATGATTGATGTTTAGTAACGTGTTTACGATGTCTTCAGCATTGGGATTTCTTCTTAGCTCAAGAAATGTTTCCACGTTCCTAATGTATTGTGTACTCGGGATCGTAGCGGCTAGAAAAAACCCCGCAGCTCTCATTCTAGAAGTATTCGTATTTCCCCACTTGTAGGAGGGTGCGTCCGGACCGTCGAGTCGCGACGAAGCTTAAGGTGGACAACTGCCAAACCGGCGGCAGTTGAAAGGGTAGTCGATAGGTAGGCGCAAGGCTAAAATCAAAGAATAGCACAATGAATGTGAGGGTAGAAGGGTTGCGTATTCATATGGCGCCACCAAATGAAGAATACCACCATGGTGCAGGTCCTAAACCGATGATGAGAGAACACGCTCTCGGTGAAGAATATGCATACCACGACGGCAGGTGGGGCACTCAGTATGGTTAAGAGCTAAAGATAACGAGAAAATTAATTTAGGGTTTCATCATCTGTATGCCCTAAATCTGTTTGGCAAGATCTGTATTTGCAGCACTGGACAGGGTATAGTGTAGCATACATGACAGCTGTTGAGCTAAAAGCAAATAAGGAATGATATTTCCATGGCTACAAAGCTTGTTCAAATTCGGGAAGGTATTCAGCACCACCTGCTTCCGATGGTTGCTAGTGTGGCATTGATAAAAAAGTGTTGATCAAAAGTAAGAAAGGCTCGTTAGACTGCATTCTCGCCAGTTTTGGGGGCATGATGCTTGTGCTCACAGCGTTGATGCCCTTGGCAGCACAAGCAACCACCATGGCTGTGCCCATGCCCTCCCTTACTGCAGTGTCTCGAGTGCAGCCCTCGGTCCTCCACCTTCTGACTCATCGGTGCTTGCTCAATCCCTTCATATCGATGAACGCTGAACAGCAACACCCGAGAACCACGTCATGAGTTTCCATTAAACACCGCCACTTCTCACGCCCTGTTTGTTGTTGGTGAGCAATGCCAAGATTGCGTTTCATACAGATCCTCTTTGAAAAGAAAAGCATCAAAAGCGATGTCACCGATGCTTATGGGAGGACAACAACTAACCCCTTGATCTTGAAATGTTTGAATTGGAGGGCAGTGGAATTTTTCTGATTTCTGCAGCAGACTGGGCAGTCGGCGCCATGACCCAGTGGTGTGAGAAGCATTCAGGAGCAGGGCGGGGGCGTGGCAAGACACCATCCACACATCCCAAACCAAGCGCAAAGCAAACCCGCCGAACATGAATCACAGCCGCAAATGTGGGGTAGCTGGGAGCTGATCCAGCTTTGCACCGCAGGTCCGTCATGGAAATATTCCACTCCACTGCTCAAGCCCAGGCAAGCTAAAGGTTTCAAACCAAACAGGGGATCCCCAGCTGCGGTGCACACTCCACCAAGGTCTCCCCTACTCGCTCTGGGCACCCCAAAAAGTTGCCGTCTGTTGCCGGCATGGACGTCTGCCGGGGGAAAACCAAACACGGACCCCGAAGTGCTCGTATCTAGTGAACGGAAAGAACAACTGCGGGTCAGCAGACCTACACACGGAATGGCATGAGATCAGCCGACAAACGCCAGCCCACTTTCAATCCCAGTGGATGTGAGAAGTTAATCAGGAGCAGGGCGGGGCCGTGACAAGATACCACCAACTCATACATATTCCCAACCCACATGCAAAGCAGCATGGAAAGATGATACGATGTGACCGATCATTGCCCAACAATAGTTGGTCCCAGGGTTACGGAGTGCGCGGACCCTGCTGGCATGCCCCCCAGTGGCCACCGGTCGATGGATGGGACCCGTTGGTCCATGGTTATGCCATGAATGCAGTCACACCACACAGCATGGACACCCCATGTCAAAAAACAAAAACCCCACCAACACACACTGAATGGCATGAGATCGGCCAACAAAAGCCAGCCCACCATCATCCCAGTGGATGTGAGAAGCAAATCAAGAGCAGGGCGGGGCCGTGACAAGATACCACCAACGCATACCTATTCCCAACCTAAATGCAAAGCAGCATGGAAAGATGAAACGATGTGACCGATCATCGCCAAACAACCCTTGGTCTCTGGTTTACGGAGTGAGCGGACCCTGCTGGCATGCCCCCCAGTGGCTACCGGTCGATGGATGGGACCCGTTGGTCCATGGTTATGTCATGAATGCAGTCACACCACACAGCATGGGCACCCCATGTCCAAAAAAGGAAACATGCGGGCACCTAAGTGCTCCCCACAAAATTCAAGGGAAAACACAGAAGGTGTACTTCACCACCTTTTGCCTCTCCGCGCAGCAAAGGCAGACGAATCCACCGAGCTCTCCAAGAGGCAGTGCCCGCCAGAATGGCACCACCGGGATAACCGCCTCCCAAAACCCACTTCCACCCGGCGGCCGTCCCCGTTCACAGCGATGCGCCAGTACCTCATATCAAGGTCAAAGAACACAAGTCCCCCGGCATGTGTAATAACCATGAGCACTGTACACGGAGAGGGAGCTAGCGTCAGACGAATCCAAGACACTCCCAAAAAGCGAGCCGTAGACGAATCCCCGACGCCTCAAAGAGGCAGTACCCGTCAGAAGGGTACCACAGGGACAGCCACAATCCCATCATCCAAATCATTCCAGTGGCCGTCCCCGTTCACAACGAGATGCCAGTACCCCATAAAGTGGCTGTCGATCACCAGTCCCCCGGCAGGTGAAAAAGCCCCAAGGCACTGGACATAAATAGAGCCAGCCGCAGACGAATCCCCGACGCCCTCAAAGAGGCAGTACCCGTCAGAAGGGTACCACAGGGACAGCCACATCCCATCATCCAAATCACTCCAGTGGCCGTCCCCGTTAACAACGAGATGCCACAACCCTATGGCGAGACGTATTCTCGGCCAGCTATGATGGCCCGAACTCTCACCCATTCGGACCTGGCACAATGACACCGTCATGTAAGTCCCCCAGCTTACGCCTGACGTGTGAGATCCAACAACCCGGACCTCGTCTATCATACAGACCGGGCCTCTCCACCATAAAGCGCCGCAAAAAGCCCCACAAACGCCTGCTGTGGTAACCCTTTTGTGTCATCCTGTGGAAAACAAGAGCTATGTTGTAAACAAAGTCTTGCCAAAGGGCACATCTCTCAGCGAACCGATGCAGTTAGCTCGTGACAATCCCATACTTAGCTTTTTGTCGGCCAAGTACGAGTCATGTGGAGGGTACTTAATGACTCGGATGTCAGCATACTATGCATCCAGTCTCTTATCATATATGGCAGTCATAAGGCCTCTGCGCCTATTTTGCTTGACCAACACACACACACACTCTCTCTCTCTCTCTCTGTGGCTACGTTATGCCAAAGGAATCAGGCAAGGATAAGCACACACAGAGCGGCATGAGGTTGACAAAAGCCAGCCCACCATCATCCCAGTGGATGTGAGAAGCATTCAAGAACTTCAAAGCTGTACATCAGACAGATGGAATCTACCCGACCCGGGGGAATTTTTGTGCCTCCCTCGCACGGGCCGCACAGGGAAGTTTAATCGGAAGCATCATTCAAGTAAGGGGGAGAGAGCCAGGGGAGAGACTGGTGGGAGGGGAAGGGGTGAGTGCTGGAAGAATGGACGAGAGCAAATGATACACGCGCACAAAATGTGGGGATAATAGCTGGTAGCTTTCCAGCTTTGCACTGCAGGTCTGTTAAGGAATTGTCCATGTTGGTGCTCGAGCCCAGGCAAGGCAAATTGAAATAGATCAGAGGGGAGACCAAGCTGCAGTGCACACTCCACCGAGGTTTCCCCTACTGGCAACGACATCTGACGGAAACTTGGGCGCGGACTCGACTTTGCTCTCAGGGGAAGGGATCAGCAACAGTGGTTGCCTCGGCTGCGGGTGTGAAGGGGGGGCATGCACTGGTCCTAGACCAGGTGTCCGTCGACTGACCATACACAGGCCTTGGACAAGTGCATAGGGGTGAGAATAAAATAGAGAAGTTGGGGCACGCAGGGCTGCCCGTGAGCCATCTCGCTATCATCCCAGAACAGGGCGGGGCTGTGCCAAGATACCACCCACACACACTGAACGGCATGAGATCGGCCAACAAAAGCCAGCCCACCATCATCCCAGTGGATTTGAGAAGCAAATCAAGAGCAGGGCGGGGCCGCGACAAGATACCACAAACGCATACATATTCCCAACCCAAATGCAAAGCAGCATGGAAAGATGATACGATGTGACCGATCGTCGCCAAACAACTGTTGGTCTCTGGGTTACGGAGTAAGCGGACCCTGCTGGCATGCCCCCAGTGGCTCCCGGTCGATGGATGGGACCTGTTGGTCCATGGTTATGTCATGAATGCAGTCACACCACACAGCATGGACACCCCATGTAAAAAAGGAAACATGCGGGCACCTAAGTGCTCCCCACAAAATTCAAGGGAGAACACAGAAGTTGTACATCACCACCTTCTGCCTCTCCTCGCAGCACGACAGACGAATCTACCGAGCTCTCCAAGAGGCAGTGCCCGCCAGAATGGCACCACAGGGATAACCGCCTCCCAAAACCCACTTCCACCCGGCGGTCGTCCCCGTTCACAGCGATCCGTCAGTACTTCATATCAAGCTCAAAGAACGCAAGTCCCCCGGCATGTGTAATAACCATGAGCACTGTACACGGAGAGGGAGCTAGCGTCAGACGAATCCAACCACACACACACACCTCTAAACCAACGCAAAGCACCAAGCATGGATGAATGCATGTATGTACCAATCACTGCCGAACACGTGAGACTATGCAACTGTGCACAACTCAATGCGTGCTGAATCCCGGGTATCGGAGTAAGTGATTCCTGCTGGCATGCCCCCCGGTGGCTTCACAATCAAAGAATGTCTGGAACCTGCTGGTTGATGAATGCAAACCAATGGGTCTGACAATGGAAGATACATGAAAGCAAAAACCAGAAGCGGGCACCGAGGCGCTCCCCTCAGAGATCAAGGGAGGACACAACGCAAGGCGTTCACCCCACCCTGCCTCTCCCTGCAAAGAAAGCAGAGACTAGTCTGCCTTATTCCTAAAGAGGCGGCACCCGCCAAAAAGGCACCACAGTGACAGCCAAACCCCAGCACCCACATCCATCCCGTAGCCGTGGCCATCCCCGCTCACAACGAAATGCCAGTACCTCATATCGTGGCCAATAATCACCAGTACCCCAGCACGTCAAACAGCCATGAGGTACCAGACAGAAGGTAGAGCAAGTTCAGACTAATCTAAAGAGTAAACCCACAGACACACAATACGCCCGGTGTGGCCAACCTTTGAAACACCTCCACAAGCCTGCCCCAGTCAAATCTCCCTGTGCCCCATACATGGTGTGTCGGTGCATCGCGCGTTTGTGCATCTGTGTCTCGAGCGGAAGTGCGCAAGCCAGGCCAGGGGCGCGGCATCAGTGTTGCAGGCACCTGGCAGAGGTGGCGCAGTCGTTGCCCACGAAGAACTCTAGCGTGTTGGGCCAGCAGCCCAGATCAAAGGGATTGCGAAAGGTGCCGCTGGAGTCCTGCAGATATTTGTACCTGTGAGAAAAGCCAACGCACTGTCACAGCACTCCAAGGGGGGCCCTCAGCGCCCCTTCGGGTGGTCCAGGCAGGGCGAGCAACCCAGCCGGTGACCAAAGGAGGTCAGAGCTGACCCTGGCAGGCGGTGAGCAACCCAGCCGGTGACCAAAGGAGGTCAGAGCTGACCCTGACAGGCGGTGAAACAGCCAGCCGTTGATAAGGAGGTCAGGCTGACCCTGGCAGGCGGTGACAGCCCAGCCGGTGAACAAAGGAGGTCAGAGCTGACCCTGGCAGCGTGTGGGCTGCAACCCAGCCGGTGACAAATGAAGATTAGGCCAAGCCCTGGCAGGCGGTGAAGCAACCCAGCCGGTGAACAGGAGGGTCAGAGCTGACCCTGAGGCGACGATGAGCAGCCCAGCCGGTGACCAAGGAAGTCAGGCTGACCCTGGCGGGCGGTGAGCAACCCAGCCGGTGACAAAGGAGGTCAGAGCGGACCCGCAGGCGGTGAGCAGCTGGCAATTACGTGAGGTCAAGAGCTGACCCTGGCAGAGCGGTGAAGCAACCAGCCGGTGACCAAGAAGTCTTGAGCGGCCCAAACCAAGCGGTGAAACGCCCAGCGTTGACCAAGGAGGTCAGAGCTGACCCTGGCAGGCGGTGAGCAGCCCAGCCGGTGACCAAAGGGAGGTCAGAGCCCACAGGCCTGGCGGGCGGTGACCTTGGCAGTGACCAGGGGTCAGAGCTGACTCTGGCGGGCGGTGAGCAACCCAGCCGGTGACCAAAGGAGGTCAGAGCTGACCCTGGCAGGCGGTGAGCAACCCAGCCGGTGACCAAAGGAGGTCAGAGCTGACCCTGGCGGGCGGAGACGAAGCATCAACTTTCCGTAAGTCGAACTCCCGTCTCATTCCGAACATTCTTGAGTTCACCCACCCTAAAGGTCTCGCAGTGTCGTCAAGAACGAGCACCTGTGCTGATTCATCATCTCGTTGGTCGTCATGTTCTGGAACACTTGCCCAAGCTGGGAGCAGGTCAGCATGAGCACCGAAAACAGCACCACGCCGTCGAAGATCAGGAACGCGAACGTTCCAGGATGGGTGTGCAGCAGCCTCGCTGTGCTGACACCGGCTGTAACCACCCGGTAGACAGCAGCGGAGAAAGACACGGTCATCGCGGTAGTCTCGAGCATCAAAAATATAACAAAGTCTCGATGATTTTTCTCCCCCACAGCGTTGCCGATCCAGGGGCAGTAGTGATCAAAGCGCGCCTGCAGCGGACGTCCCGCCATCACCTCACTGCACCTCGCCCAATCCGCGGCCCTGGATGCAGCACTATCGCTTCGACCAATCCGCGGCCCTGGATGCAGCACTGTCGCAAAAGGCTGGAGGCCAAAAGTGATGCATCGAGCTGACGCGAGCTTCCTGAAGAGTCCGAGGGCGGATCGGGGCGCACCACGCAGCGCTTGGACACCTTGCAGTACTTGGAGCGAGGCGGGCGCACACGCTTGCACTGGATGCAGAGCATGTGCCAGGAGCCGTCCCACAGCAAAGGGTCGTCCAGCCAAGAGATCGAACTCTCCGGCAGGCCGTCTGCACAACACGGCGCGGAGTCTCAGTGCGCGCCGCCTATGGCGGCGTTGGCTCTTCCCTGCCGCTCATATGTCCAGATGAGCAGCATCAAGCACAAAGCCCTAATCACAGTGGTCGAGCGAGCTCGCAGTTCTCGGACGCAGGCAACTCGGCATGCAAGGCGAGGCATCTTCGCAGAGGCGTTGCTGGAACTGAACGAGTGAAGACTGCGCATGCCGCCCACAGCGAGGCCCCACTCTTCTGCTGCCTCGCCGCACAGTCGGCAGCCTCCAAACAGGCGGATGGTGGCGGAAGGCAGGAGGCACAGCTGTGAGAGCCAAGTGGCAGAGCTCACCGGTCTTGGTACGAGCACCTTGGCCGCCGCAGCGGATGAAGCCGGGGTCCGCGGTGCCCGCACGGAGCAGGAAGCAGAGGCCCCCGAGTGCGGTCGAGGCGACGATCCACGCGGAGATGCTAGAGGTGGCCATTACGGTGTTCGTTAAGGTTGTGGACTCCACGTACTTGAAGAACAGACCGAGGAGACCTGCACGTAGGGGTGAGGTAGGGGGGGCACTCAAACGCAGCATCGGGGCGACTCCGCATCTCTTGACATTCATGCCGGGTGGCGGGAGAGGCGCGCAAGGGAACAGAGGCCTCCCCTCCAATGGCGATGCCCTCCTGGGCAGTTGGAAGGGCCTTTCTTACCGAGCACGAGGCCCCAGAGCACGGGAGCCAGGTGGCGCAAGCCGCGCGGTGGCTCTGCGCAGAAAGCCTTCTTGCTCTGCCTCTCGCGCGCGGACCGCTCGTTCGCGAGCCAGTTGGCTGCGCCCACGTTGCCCTTCTGCGCCGCGAGCTGCGACGGTGTGCTGCCCGTAGTGTCCGTCGCACTCAGTGCCTGTACATACCAACCCGTGCCGCCCGTACCGCCACGCCGTAAGTACGTCATTTTGGGAACGTCAAAGGAAGGCCACACAGCGCAAAGCTCTCTTGGCCTCCCTCCCGGCCAGCGCGAGCAGGGGCATTCAGCTCCATCTCTGCGGGCCTCCCTCTGCGCGGCTCCACCACCAAGTATGCCTCCATCCTCCACCATCCATCCTCCACCAAGTATGCCCGCTCTCAGCACGTTTTTGCAAGCTGCCTGTCCCTATTTGTTAAGCTCCCGCAGCCGCGGCCAAACTCATGGCTCGTCTGCCATCGGATCTCCACGCTATTTTCTCCCAGCGGACACCCGCGCTATTGCTTTGCGATGGACGCCGGCGTCCTCGGCTCGTCTCCCACCAGACACCCACGTTCCCATAAAGTTGGAAACACCTCCCACACTATCGGCTCGTCACTAGCAGACACGTACACTCCTGCGCCCACTTCGGCCTGGCTTCTGTCCGCCGGGCATATCACTCGCGCGCGAGCCCGGCATTCTGCAGTCTCGGGTTGCCACCCCGAGCCCGGCATTCTGCAGTCTCGGGTTGCCACCCCGAGCCCGGCATTCTGCAGTCTCGGGTTGCCACCCCGAGCCCGGCATTCTGCAGTCTCGGGTTGCCACCCCGAGCCCACAGGGGGTGGCAACTCCCCATGAAAGGTTGCGGGGCGCCACACACGGTGCAAGGTTCTCACACAGACCTTGCGGTTGGGTTTGACAGGAGCGGTTGTCACTTGACAGTGAAGAGGACACGTTCCCGTGATTACACGCACAAGGTGTAACACACGATCGCGACAATACCCTGTACGTCTCCCTCCAGATCTACAGGCAAGCGCGAGCGGCTCTGAGAAGGCATGGGCGGGAGAATGCTTCCACAGTGTACTGACACTCTCAAATGCTTGCCCAGCAACAGCTTTTACCAACAAAAAAATAGGCTAGTTTCTTGTGGAACCTCTAACTGAGTGCTGAGCTAGAGGTCGAGCGCCTACCTCCGCGCCGCCTCCCTGCACAAGCAGCGTGCAGGCCTCGGAGTTTCCTTTGATGGCTGCCCAGTGAAGCGGCGTGCAGCCCTCGCGATCGGGCAGCTGCGTCTCCGTGCCGAGGCATAGAAGCAAGCGGATTGGATCCCCATAGCCTGATCAGAGCCGAAATCCAGGTCCCCTCCGACATAGCTCACTCGTTGCGCAGGTGGCAGTTCATCCTTTGTCTTCTCTCAGTCCTTGTATACTGAAAACTTGCAAGACTAATGCTGAAAACCTGCAAGACTACCGGAAGGCCGGGCGTTTTACCTTTGTACGCAGCCCAGTGCAGGCACGTTCGCCCATCATTGTCGCGCACGTCCATATCAGCATCCCAGCGTAGCGCCAGGTGGTGCAGCAGCTGCGTCTGACCGTACTGGGCCGCGACGTGGCAAACCTACAGAGAGGGGTGGGGTGCGGGAGCCGCGTGATCAGCGTTCAAAAATCTAGACAACGTGCGGGATTATCTATGTGAAGCCACATATTTGAATAGAAATAAGAATAGTGCAGAGATATCCATGATTCTTGTTGCGAAAGTTTTGTGGACGGCGAGTTCTTCAGACTCGTGCAGGAAAGGTCGAGCCCGCAGAAGCGGTCGAAGGTATATCAACACGCTGGCAGCACGTTTTGGCTTAAAATAAATCTGTATGCCTTTAAAAAGAGAGTTTGGACCACTACACGCGTACGCAGCAAACGTTGTGCGGCACTCACGGTGTATCCTCGAATGTCGCTTTTCGTCAAGTCCGCCCCAGACCGCAGCAAAAGCTCCTGCGGGTTTGACGACGGCAGGTTCAACTTTCTTTCAGCACACTATTTCGCGTTGAAGCAACTGAAAGCCTGTCAAAAAAGCACCGACGCCAAGCACGATTTTACGTACCACTGCAGGTATGGCCCCTCGCGTGGCGGCCCAGTGCAACGCAGTCTGACCGCCTGGTTCAGTTTGGTTCACCTCCGCACCGAATTGAATAAGCTGAGTTATGGTTGCCACACGATTATTCAAGGCTGCCCACTGTGTTTTTGAAAACCCCAAGCAGAAGTCAGTTGAAGTCAGGGATGTGTCCCAAAACTCTACGCAAACGAAACTTTGTGAAAGCACCTGTAGAGGTACATATCCACTAGGATCTGCCGCGTTCACTTGACTCCCATCTTTTTCTAGAATATCCTTTAGCTTATCGGTGTCACCATACGCTGCGGCCTTCCACACGGTGTCGATCACCACTGCTCCGGAGCTGTCACTCTGCTCGATTTTCACGCTTACTGCGTCGGAGTCTGTCATATTCTTTTGTCCCGATGTGAGACACTTCGCTGCCACTCGCCAAAGTACAAATGATAGCCCTGTAAATTTACATCAGAACTCACTTCCGAAATTCCTTTCTGCTCATACAGCTACGTTCCTTCGGAATACCTTCCTGGAGAAGTAAGTAGGTCTTGCTCGTGGCTGTTTTTTTCCACAGCTCCACACACAGCGCATCCCGCGTCCTAGCGCAGCGCAGCGCAGGACTGTTGGTCTTGGACTCGCGTCGGTCATGGGTCATCTGAGACAGGTCGCTGACAGGTGCCTTCTTCATCCTTCTTCTTTATAAAAAGAAGGATATTTTTAAAAACTTTAAAATTTTAAATATGCATTCTTTATTACTTTTATAAATATGCATTCTTTATTACTTTTACTCTGGCTGAGACCAGAGTTTTCAGTTTACGAGCTGTGGGCTGCGCGGCCGATCGCGATTTTCGACACGACAAGAATCGTGGAATGCAGCTCGTACTTGTAAGTGCCTCCGGTCTAGTACAGAAAAATAAAAAATCCTTAAAAAAGTGAAAAATCGCGTCCGGAGGCTCTTGGTCTCAGCCAGAGAAGTTCTTTATCTCTTAATCGTTTCTCAATGTGTCCGCTATGCCGGGAAACAAACTTTCGTCCAATGAACGTGCTTACTTAGGGTAGAGACGCCATCGCTCGATCGATCTCGATTCTGGCGTTTTTGAGTTTTCCACACTGTAAAAAGTGTGCACGCGCGACGACTCTCTTTGATGGAAGACGTAATATATATATAATATACTAGTCAAGCCAAACAGCGGGAAGAGACGAAGGCTAAGATGAGATAATAAAATACAGTGAGTGTTTTATTGTCAGGGATATGACCGATGATATATGTGTCATACATGTCATACCGGTCATACATGGCATACATGTCATACTGTGTCATGACATGTCATGTCATATGTCATAATGACATACAGTCGTCGAGTATTGTCAGTACGTGCTGGAATTGACACTACGACTAGTTCGTACAGTCTAGTGTCATTCCTGTATGTCATCTTCGGTGGTCAGCCTGTGTCACTCATCTCGGGTATATATCGTTCTTATATCCGAGTTTAGTGATCCGTTGTTTCACCGTCGGCAGCGGGTCCCCACTGCCTGATTACTGTTTCCAACAGGTTATGGTCCCTCTCACGTTCGCGTGAACTGAATTTTAGCGTAGAATTTTATTTTATTTCCGCCCTATCTTTCGGTTGAGCGTCTCCACGCCTTGTGGGACGCTTTAGAGCAAATTCTGCGTATTTTCTGGAGGCGGCTGCTTACGGCTTTGGGTAATTTCGACGGGGTGGACTCCTACGATTTTTGTTACGTTATTTCATTGTTAGATCTCGTTTTCTTCGATGGATTCGCAACAGATTTCTTCGAGTGAGGAGCTTACAGCTCTTTTGGCATCTATTGACTCTGGTTTTGAGAGAGTTCTTTCTCTCAAGCGGTCTCAGCTTATTTCGCTGTGCTCTTCTTTGCACACAGCTGTTTCGCATTTTCGTACGCCGCAGATTTCTCCGCAGATTTTGACCGCAGATCCGCCGATTATTTTGGAGATTATTGTTTCAGAGAGCACACAGGTTGGTGGTGCTGGTTCCGATGATTTCGCGAGTTCTGCTGTTTCGCTGTGTGAGACAGGCGTTGGGGATGCGCCCGCAATTCTTTCCACAAAATCAGTTTCAACTCAGATTTCGACCACGAGACCCTTGCCTAGTATTGCTAGGGCAAGAGACATTGTGCCACAGGCCCCTCCTGTGCGCACAGAAGTTCATTACGTTCATGCGCCCCCTCTTGTGACGCCTCCCTATATGGGCTCTGGGGACCAGCATTTTGAGGAGCGAGAAAGTAGTGATGAAGATGAATCGCACTACCCCCTTGGGTATTACGATGACTCTGACAGTTGTGAAGAGGGAGAGGTAGAGCGTCATGGCCACTTGGCCGCTCCGTATTTTCCGTTAGAGCAGTTGGAACGGGATGGAACTCTGAACACAGGTTTTCAGAGCGAATCTTATGGCGGAGTTTTGGAGCCCCCACTTGGGGAGGAATTTTTACCGCAGAGCGAGTTTCATGTGAGCGCAGTTTCTTTTGAAGATGAGTCTACTGCGGACGATGAGATCGAGTACACCGCAGAGGAGTGGGCTGCCTGGGAGGCAGAAGCCCACGATTCCGACGAAATTGGTGGTGTTGGTTTTTATGATGAAGAATCTTACTATGGGGAAGATGCTGGTTTCGATTCTAGTGATGACTACTATTAGTTCTCTCAACAGACAGGCGGTGCTCGCGTTAGCAATCTCCACCACTTGCTGTAGTTTTGGGCAAAAGGATGTTGCTGTAATTCTCACCACTAGCGGGCAGCTTTATCAGATTAAGACGAACAATTTTTATGGCAGGAGACCTTTATAGTTCGCAGAAGTATTCAAGCTAAACCGACAGGCAGAGTTCTTTTAACATTCTCCATCACATGCAGACAGGCGAGATTTACAACAGCACCCACCACTAGCTGGCAGAGCATTAATTTTAGCAGACCAGAATGGTCCTAGCAATTTCCTAGGCTTAGCAAGTATTTATTTTGCTAGCCTGTACTTTCATCACGCCACTTGTGACTTGACTAGCTAACTAGAGTTAACATCCTGACATTTATCTGTAAACTCTAGTAGCTAGGGTGGTGAGTGTCACTAGTTGGTCCACCTCAGATGAGGTGGTGTGCTGGAATTGACACTACGACTAGTTCGTACAGTCTAGTGTCATTCCTGTATGTCATCTTCGGTGGTCAGCCTGTGTCACTCATCTCGGGTATATATCGTTCTTATATCCGAGTTTAGTGATCCGTTGTTTCACCGTCGGCAGCGGGTCCCCACTGCCTGAGCTGCTGTTTCTAGAAGTACGGTCGACTATGACATGTACAGTCATAATGTCTGTCATCCACTTAAGGTGAGTGACATCTTTCATCGAGAGGCCAGGTATTGGCATCGAGATGGCGAAGCAAGACAAATCTTGAAGAACCGAAGTGTGCTGGAAACAGCTGAACAGGCAGTGGGGACCCGCTGCCGACGGTGAACCAACGGATCACTAAGCTTGGGTAAAACACAAGATATACCCGAGCTGAGTGTCACAGGCTGACCACCGAAGATGACACACTGGGAATGACACTAGACTGTACGAACTAGGCGTAGTGCCAATTCCAGCACTTTCTGCGCTTGGCACCTTTACCACGAGGCATCTTTGCTCAACGAATTTCGAAACAGTCGGTACGTAGATTAGCGATGAATGGGATTAACTCCTATGCTGGTACTTACTCCGTTTTCGCAGTAAGATTAATGTCGATTTACCCCCCGCGTTTATACGCTCATTTACCCCCCCCCCCTTCAGTCCGTTATGGCAGCCACGAGCTTTTCGGTTGACAATGGGCATCATCTGGCTGCCACTGGAGTGACTCTGGTTGACCGCTGTCGACTAATGACATGTCAAATGACCGCAACCCCAACCTCTCCTATTGCGCCTCTGCCGTGTTCATACGGCAGGCAGCCGCCGACCAGAATCCTACAGGGGTCGTAGGAATCTTCTCCAATTTGCTTAATCTTTTCGCCATGAGCGGCAAACGGGCTGCTAGACTTGGCCCTAACCTTCTAGGGAAGGTACTGAAGACCCCTCTTGACTTCTTTGGCCTTGAAAGTGTGTCCAGGAAGTTCTACCGCGGCGTAGTGAAAAGGAAGTCCAACAAACCGAATCTTTGGACAGTTAGGTACACCGATGGCAATGAATATAATTTGCCGACGGAATCTATAGCGGAATGGATATGCACAGCTGCAGATGTTGGGGACCGAAGTTGGGAATATGTCAGCGAAGTCGACAGTGAGGGGTCGACAAGTCCGGAAGTCAGTGAACAAAGTGCTGACAACACCCCCGAAGCGACGAGCGATGATGATCTTGATGAGGTCGCGCTAACAACACGCACACAGACTGCATCGCGTGTCGCAGCGGGTCCTTCCACTAGTCGGGAATCAACTGTCCCACAACGAGCGTCTCGAGCGGGTGTGACACAAGAAAAACTATCCTGGAGCGCAACTGTCAAAACAGAATCAGACCGTGTACCTTTCACTGGTTCATCAGGTTTTGTGAACACACATCCCGCAGATGCAGGAGTAGCATACTTTTTTGAACTACTCTGGGTCTTGAATATTCCGGAGGAAGCCGGCAACGAAAGCGTTCGCCCGAGCACGCGAAGTTCCGTGTCGTCAACAGCATAATGGAGTTCTCTGTGGAAGTTCCTGTTAGAACAGACCCACTTGTATGCTGAGCAGAATAATGCGGGAACTGTGACAGCCAAAGTTGTAGCGCACAAGCGCTACAAAGGTCTCGGCAAGCAACGGCCGTATGAGCCAGCAACACTGTCGGATATGGTGCGCGCGCATGCACTCGAGCTTCTGCAGTGCACAATTCTTTCTCAGCAAGGAAGATATGCGCCTTGGTCTTCAACAGGCCTCAAGGGGAAATATTTGCAGATCCCACAGATTGCCAACATCATGAGTTCACATAGACTCCAGGCATTTTGGCGATATTTCCATGCCGCTGACAATAGTAAGGCGCCAAAGAAGAAACTCCCCGACGGCGTCATTGCGAACCCTGAATATGACAACCTATACAAGACTAGGGTTGTTCATGACTCCCTGAATCGGAATTTTCGTGCGACTTACAGACCTAAGCGGAAGGCGTCACGATCGACGAGAGCTGTTGTGAAAGGATGGAAGGGAAAGACGGCGAGGGCGCTGCAAAGTGCTACAACAAGGATAAACCAAAACAACGGCACAATAAGCAATACGGTTTGAACGAAGCGGGAAGTGGTATTCCTTTGTGGCTCGAAATGCATCGGTCAAAAGAGAACATGGTAGCCGCTAGCGACAAGGGTAAGATGTTCGACATCTGCAAGCGTCTCTGTGAGGAAGGGTTGCCGAAAACTGACGGGAAGTTTCAGGGTCACTGTTTGGGCACAGACAACGCGTACTCAAGCGACCAACTTGGAGTATGGTCCAAACAACAAAACCTGAATTGGTTGGGCACTCAACAGTTGAATAGGTGTGATGGGCGTGTGAAAGTCCCTCCTGCGGCTGGGAAGAAAGCCACTTATGAGTCAGTACTCGCGGTCGGTGACAATCACAGAAGAGAGGATATATATATGTGATAGGGTATATATATATCTCGAGATAAGCAGTGAAACAGAATGGCAGGGGGCAGAGGTTCACTGTGTGCTAAGATGATATAAAATACTGAGCAGAGTGTTTTATGAGTCGAAACGCCGTGACACGGTGACTAGTGACAACACAGGTCGAGGGGTGAATGACAGGTGACCCACCGTCCCCCCCCCCGTTACAGTGGGGGGGAAGGATTGGGCTCCCCGTGAGACAAACGCGGTGACTTCGCCTCGAAAACTGCTACTCGCGACGGTGTAAGTTTAGTACTCGTAGGATACACTGACAATAAACTAGTCCACTTTCTGAGCAACTACCATGAGACGCCTACGGAAGGGAATGGAGACACTGTGGCTCGATGGGACACGACGAGAAAAGAATATACCCAGGTTTTTCGACCTGCTTTGAAGAAGGTTGTGAGTGTCTTGGTATTGCGTGTCGTATTTTGCTCTATTTCCGTCGGTTGTTTTCCTGACTTGATTTGCTCTGCAGGACTATGACTACTTGAAGACAGGAACGGATGTCTTCGATCAGTACTTGACGATGGTGGACAATGAGCTCACAACCTACAGGCCTTGGTTCGTTCACTACAAAGGGCTATTCCGCGAAGCAGTGACTACACGACCCACTTGTATTGGAAGGAGCATAGCAAACAAAGTCGCCCTTTGCTCGACTCGGTGCTTGAGGTGGTGGATCATCTGCTTGCCAGAGCAGATGCGCTGGATGATGGACAAGGTAGAAACGTAGATCCAAATTTGGGAATTCCTTCGATGGCAGCAAGGTTTGCGACCCCGTGAAAGCTTCGAAAGCAACTATAGAGTCTGGAGACCCTGTTCCTCATATTTCGAATTGCAAGCTTCAGGGTTGCAGCGAAAAGAAGTGTGTCACATATTGTCAAACGTGCAAATTGCACATCTGCCTTGGTTGCTTCAAGACTCACATGATCCGTGTCATGCGCGGCGGGGTGCCGAGGTCAGGTGGAAGACCTGCCAACCGTACGTCACAGGTGAGAGCGAACAACAACTTTGTGTATTTGGGCTCGTTTTGAGAACACTGTTTATGACATTGCATGGGATGTATGTGCGCAGGCGTCAGGCACAGATGAAAGTGAATCTGAAGGAGATTAGGTGACATAGTGGTCCGATCATAATGCTAACAAAGGCTTAGTGAAATATCGGTTCAACCTGTGTGTTCTAAGTGCTTGGATAATATATCTTCACCG
Source organism: Cymbomonas tetramitiformis (assembly GCA_001247695.2). Lineage (NCBI taxonomy): Eukaryota > Viridiplantae > Chlorophyta > Pyramimonadophyceae > Pyramimonadales > Pyramimonadaceae > Cymbomonas > Cymbomonas tetramitiformis. The sequence continues at coordinate 4,946 of LGRX02026806.1, read as the reverse complement.
TTCAGTACACCCTGGCAGCGCACGACGCGTAAGGGGTGATATCACACCATAAACGGGCCAATTGGGGCATGCTTGGAACTCTGAGCCAATCTTAGTGGGTGGAGTTTCTATGGTGCACAACATTTTTTCCAATCATTGGTATATATGTATATGTTTGTTGAGAGGGTTTACGGTGTCTGCATAGCCTGGTAGGACAGGTATCTAGCAAGTTATTCACAAATTAATCGACAATTTCTGGCCATTTTTGTGCCAGGGGCACTACGACAGATGCTCGGAAATATGTTTTTGATTGAACGTGCAAAGGTACACAATTCGGATTTTATAATATACTGGATCAGGGCCAGATTGAGGTACAAACGATAATTCGGTTTCGAGTTCTGAAGGCTAAGCACTTCTCAAGTGCTCCACTTATTCACTCGTCACTCAGGTTGCAGAGTCAACCACTCGAGAGCCGATGTCACACTTCGGCTCAACGTTCAATTCCCGATCCGATCTCATTTCTAATTCCGATTCGTCATTCTCGATTCAGATGCTATGTCGACAGACTGACACGATGACTGCCCCACAGTACTGTCATACTACTGTACTATCATACTGTCATAGTGTCATAGTGTCATAATGTCATACTGTCATAGCCCTGACATCTGATATTCGATTTCATTGTCTTTTCAACCCCGATGCGAATCTGACCATTCTTCGAGGGTCTGACTGAGTGCCACGATGACACCCCCCACAGTACTGTCATACTACTATAGTGTCATAGTGTCATACTGTCATAGTGTCATAGTGTCATACTGTCATACCCCGGACATCTGGTATTCATTCTCATCGTGATTTCAAGCCCAATTTCACTGCCATCGTGCCAATCCCAGATTACCCCCGATGACACACATACGGACGCATAGGCATATCGGCTCACGCTGTGCCTCCGGGCACAACTCTCCCCCCCTTAGGAGTGGTCTACCTCCTGGGATCACTCCGCTAAGGTACCTATCTAAGTTCCAGTTCTTAGGTTCTCTGGCTCCTTTCTGTTTCCAGTTCTTAGGTTCTCTGGTTCCTCTTCGAGCACAACTTGCCTGCCGCTACCAGGGCACCACTTCCACGAAGGAGGGTGCCGCTTGGAATCTAAAGCGGGTCTTCAGTCTTGCGGAGGCGTAAATGTCGGAAAAGTTGTCGCAGCAGGGGCGCTGGCACGGGATATACGCTCGCGGATTGGCCCGCTCCAGTCTGCTGCGGATGAGGTCCCAGCTGAGCAGTCTCTGGATGAGCACCGGTTGCCCATCTGCACGTACACGGTGTCGAAGCAGTACAGCGTAGCAGGGGCGTGGGTGGTGCTGAGTTCGTCCATATGCAGGTGGGCTTCATGTACTGCGTGCCGTACATGCAGTAGGTACACACCAGCGGGGGAGGAAGTTGACGCATCATGGGGCGAAGCCGCAACGCGTTGGGGAAGCGACCTCTGGGGTTCTCCATGAACCAATGTTTTGGCTCCAAGTAGTCAATGATCTGCAATGCTCGCCGTACGATTTTGTCAGCCTGGGGAAGATCAGGGGGTCCTCCAGTGGTGCGCGCTTGGCTATACTGCCTACAGGGGGGACTTGCCCAAATGACATCGAAGAATCCAGGCGGGTATTGTTTGTAGTCCCACTGTAGGATGTCATGCACATGAGTGGGATGCCAGATGCGTTCGGAGTCGAGGGTCACCACTGAAGCGGAGGGGAAGCAATTCAGGAATTCTCTCTCTACTGAGCCAGTGCCGCTGAAAAGTACAAGAATTCTGGGCATGCGCGTTACTTCCGTCTGTATTGCCAGCAGCTCTGTCACCAGTGCCAACGACCCAGGTAGCATAATGATATGATGATATTCCCCAAAAACAGATTGAAATTTCTATTCCCCATTTTGCACTTTTCTATTCCTCGATAACCTTTTTTCCAACGACCCATCTTCCGTACGCTCTTGACGTTCCCACGGCAGAGGGACATCATGTTCCATCTGTTCGAGCTGGTCCAGTTCATCGCAGGGGTTAGTGATGAGGTGGGCCAGTGTCATTCCAGCTTGAGCAGAGTGACGGCCACGTTGCTCGCGTCGCCGAGTGGCTTCGTCGCGAACTTGTGCTTCCATGTGCAGTCTCGCTTGCTCGAATTCACGAAGCTGTTGGAGTGGACCTCCGCGTTCGAGTTTGTCACGCGTCCTCCACTGGTCGTGAGCTTTGGAGTAGCCAGTCCAGCGAACCTTCCACTCTTCCACCTCTTTTCCTCGAACAGACCGCACCCGACGTGCAAGAATGCGCTCAACGTGTGCTTCCTTCTGACCGTCCACTACCACCTCTTCAGGTACTGCCAGGTGATCTCGTGCGGCGAAAGCAGCTTGACCGCTGGTGTACGGTTTGAGGCGGTGTTGAGCGAACACGTCGTGTATCCGCCAGTGTGGATGGCTACTACCCAAATTCATGGTCCTACCACAAGGACCAATGGGCAATTGCGGTTTCGATCACTAAATCGACTATTTGAGGCACAGGCAACATTTGCACATGATATTTATGAGTTAAATGAATTTTATTTCTTATAGCGGCGGCCCCCATGAGACTTTAGGTGTGTGGTTGAACGACACGCTTTAGGGGTGTAATTTCACCAAAAGCTTGAAGAAAATGGTGGTCCTACCACAAGGACCACCGTTATTTTGAGTATTAGGAGTCACATGGGGGGCTCACGGTGATGCTCATGGTTATACATCTTGAGTTTATGACCAAATAAGATAACTGAATCGGTTACTTCACACCCTCATCATAATTTCCGCTCTATTTCAGCATGGCGCATGTTCAACACAATGCAAATTCCGAATTTAGTGAATTTCGGACTTTAGAAAATGGCATTCATCCACTCTAAAATGTACACGCCAGTCGAAAAATAAGATATCTGGATGATGTTAGACTTTCAGAAATTCGCAATACATATATACTTGAAGATTTAATGTGCCGCACACACCAACCTTGCGATATATGCCCTCTAGCAAGCAATTATGATGGCTGGTTGGTCAGCTCGCGTGACCACTGTTTTAGGGGGGAAACCAACGAGCCAATATATTAGAGGGGAAGCCAACGAGCCAACGAGCCAATATATGCATTCCAACCGGGCCTACCGCCCAAATATGATTGGGACATATGTATAGGTTCAATTTGATGGTATCCGCGCAGGTGTAGTGTTGATATATGATTGGTAAAAAATTATCGAAGATGAGTCACTAATTTGCCACATTTTGAATGTTCCAAAAAATCCGTTTTGAAAAATTTGAGTGTAGAGGTTTGAAATGCGTTCGTCATGGATATATGGGATGGATATAGGCCAAACCAGCGTTCAAATAAATTAATATAGGACCTATATATGCCACCTTTCATTGGTTAGACACCGCAAATCACGGGAGATGGCCAATTAAATTATCGGAACAATGGTCCTCGTGGTAGGACCAAATCGTCGATTTGGTCCTACCACAAGGACTGCGGGGCAGTAGCCATGGAGGGAGGCGTAGGCGGTAGGCTACCGGAGCTCCCCTGTCAGCCTCTGGCATGGTTATCTGCACATCACTGAAGAAGCGTTCGGTCACAGGGACCGGTCCATGCCAGCGCTTGGTCAACTTCCTGCATGAGTGGTGTCGATGGTGGTAGGGCTCACATGGGTGGTGTCGCTGGTGGTAGGGCTTACGTGGGTGGTGCCGCTGGTGGTAGGGCTTACATGAATAGTGCCGCTTACTGTGGGGCTCACGTGGGTAGTGCCGCTTGCGGTGGGGCTCACATGGGTAGCAACACTGTTGGTGAGACTGCTATGGGTGAGGGGATCCTCGTCATGCTGAGGGTTGCCAGTGGGAAAGTTGTGGGCGAGTTGGTGGGAGCTCTGATGATCAGTTCTCGCCTCAGGGGTCCCAGCTGTTGCCATCTGCTGGGTGTAGCAGAGCGAATCAACTGAGGGCTCCTCTCCCATATTAACCTCGGGGTCTTCAGCGATGGGGTGGCTGTCGAGGCGGGGCGGCGCTTCATCTGCTTCGTGCGTTCTGACGGTGGTCATCTGTTGGGTGAAGCAGAGCGAGCTGGATGTAGAGGTCTCCTCTGTCACTACGCAGTCAGATGGACCTTCAAGGTTTCCTCCCGGGGTAGCCGGCGCGTTGTCATGGTGCGAGGATGTCGTTTCTGTCGTGGGCTCGACCAGTGAGGATGATGGAGGGGATGCTCCCAAGGGGCTGGGACCCAGCTTCCTCATCTTGTACTGGTGCACTGCGTGTAGACTGCACCAGGCGCCAGGTAAGCCCACGTCTCCCGCTGTCCCGGGTATCGTGCCCACTTCGGTGTCCAGGGTGCAGAGAGAGGTCGAGGATCTCGCTGCTGCGCTTCGTGCACCCTCCTTTTCCCACAGCCTGCTACCGGGGGAGGAATCTGGACTCGAAGTGGCGATCGCCTCCAGCTGCTCGGCGGGCGACAGCTCTCTCCAAGCTGCGTAGAGGTCGGAGGGGCTGGCGCTAGGGGACTCGAGGACCTGCTGGTGACCGTCGTGTGAGAGGAGGTGCCACAGTGCGATGCGCTGATGGCCCTCTCTACGATCGTGAGGTTCACGGGCAATGCGTACCCTCTCCGCCAGCTGGTTGGCGCGGTTCACGTGCTCCTTCGGCGATCGACTCCCAGAGCGTATGCGGCTACGAGTACGCTCCCACATCTTATCCACCAGGTCCTTGGCAGCCTCCGGGGATTTGCGCAGAGCTCTGCGAACCTTTTGCATGGCGACTTCGAGGGGGAGAGAATACAGATCTCTCTTCCAGTGCCACGCAGTCAGCCTCTTCCGCGGATCTGCAAGGTTGGACTGATAGTTGGGTAATGGTAGGACAGCACGTGGTTGGGGGCGAAGATCGCGGGGCTCTCCACGGTTGCTACCCATAATGGGGGGTCTGTGCCGGGGAACTCG
>LGRX02026805.1:0-37627 GCA_001247695.2 Cymbomonas tetramitiformis | reverse complement strand
TAAGCTTGCTAGGAGACAAACTGATAATCATATAACTTGTGTCTGGCCGAAGCTTTATGCTCTCAGAAACCCAGACAGTGAAACGATGACTGTACTACTGTACTGTACTACTGTACAGTACAGTGCTAGGATGTCACGGACACGAGACGGAAGCAGGGTCAGGCTAGGGGCTAGTCAGAGCCCATAATAACTAAGCCTAAACCCGAAGTCCAGCATCGTTTATGGCATTCGAACGGTGCGGTGTCGACATTGAATAATGAGGGCGACACCACATGCGCACGCTGATCGGACGATCCGCGATTCGAAGCGACGAGAACGAGCGTGCTGCTGGAACAGTCACACCGCTTGCTTTGTGACTCTTCCTATAGTAGTGTGTATGACTGTCACCCGAACCCGAACCCTAACTGTTTATGCCCGTTATATCGGGTTAACTTATCAACTTTATCACATTCTGAGAAAACTTACCACTGAGTGAATATATCCCGAGTCCTAGGGGTATATCCAACAGGTTTGGCCCCACGCACTCTTTGTTTAGACACTGCGTAGTTTGGCCATGTCAGGCTAAACACCGACGCTTGAGATGGAGTGAGGGGCTCCTCTAGAGGCGCGGCGGAGCGGTATGGCCTAGTTACGCGGCTGGTTGATTGGACTTACGGAGAGCTCGGGCTCGTGGCTGCTTGATTTTCCTGTACTACGCGTTGGTAGACGTTGGAATTTTGGTCGGATCCGACACCAAGTTCCTTGGCCGCGTTGTTAGATCCACATGCACGTTTGGGGAATCTTTTGCGCCGCAGCTTTCCTTCTTTTCCTCGACAACCGCCTCACGACTTTTGGCCGCCGCTCCTTCCGCACCTCGCCTCATTTGCCCTCACTTCGTCTCTATAGTCTTCTACATCATGGTTGCGACTAGATTGACCTCAAGTATGGCGTCACGCCGACGCTCGCTAGCTACAATTTTCGACTCCGCTGCCGCACGTAATTCCGTCACGCCGGCTACGCCGGCACCCGCTGGTGCTCCAGCTGCGAACTCCGCACAAGCCGTATTCTTGGCGGGTGTTCGCTCGCTCACGCGTGAGCGCTTCGACGAGAGCGTGGCGAAGCACGTCATCCGGAAATGTTTTCCCGACAAGCATGACCGGTTTACGGGTACGGAGTCGAACGCTCAGGTGCTCCTCTCCAAGCTGGTGCCTGCTCTCCAGGAGGCATTCGAGGCCGAGGACGCGCTGTTTGCCCCTATGTTCGACTTGGAGGACTCCACGTTGGCCGTGCGACCCAAGGCCAACAAGCTCCTCTTCTCAACTCTCGAGCTCATCGTGTCTCCCGCCTCTCCAGCGGGTGACTGGCTCGAGGCATCTGCGACCTTGCACCCTCTGGACGGCAAGCGGGCCCTGCTGGAGCTCGCAAGGCGTCTACTGGACTCCGGTGCACCCTTCCAGGGGACATCGGACCTCCTTGGCGTCCGTTTTAAGGCCCACACCGACCCGTCCGAGTCCATCACGGACTTCAACGCGGCCTTACGGTCCGCTAAGAGGCGCAACACCCTCGACGATGACGAGGTGAAGGAGCTCTTCCTCGCCGCGCTGGACCCTGCTTTCTACGCGCCGGTGGTGTCGAGGCTCTTCACCCCCCAGCAGCGAGCGGCCGTGGACCTTCTTACCATTCAACAATGGGTCCTCGAGTGCTACGCCCGACACGTGGCAGCCGGTACGCACACTGCCTCGTTCGCCCTGTCCGCGGCGGCCGTGGCCACTGACGGCGACACCTCGCAGTTGTCCGACCTCACGGCCATCATCCTCGACGTGAAGCGGCAGCTGAAGGTCCTCACGGACAAGGTCAACGGGCGGGGTTTTACCCCGCGGGCGGACAAGAACAAGATCGGCACCGGGGGAGGCGGCTCCGGTGTTCGTTTTGCGGCAGGTGACCTCCCGACGGGGGGAAACTGGCCGCAGTCGCAGGTGAGGAAGCGCGTTGCTTTCCACAAAGGCAGCGGCGACTTCATTCCATTCTGCCAAAATTCAACGTGCAAGAGGGACGAGGCCCGCCACTGGCACCGCGACTGCCCGAACGGCAGCAAGCACGGCGCTGGGGGAAGCTTCCACAGCTTCTCCCTCGGTGACATCGAGAACGACTTACTGGCGGAGCAGTTTCAGGCGGCCATGGACGAGCACGACGGCGAGCGGTTCGATGCGCTCTGCCTTCTGGCGGGGGGCAAGCCGGAGATGCTCGACGGCGTTTCGGCGTGTTCCTTCGGGATCGAGCCGGAGCGGGAAGACGGTGCGTTGCAGGAATTCCTGCCCTACTGCCGGCCTGCCACCCACATGGGCGGCTTCACGGTCGGTGGTGTCGAGAGCGGGATCTCGGCTGCCGCTTGCACGCATGTCCGCGAGGACGCACCGCCGGCGCCACCGCCGGCGGCAATCACACATGTTTGCCCGGACGAGTCGGGGGCGTCCGACGCCGATGACATGATGCCGGTGGACCCCATGCACGCGCACGAGCCCGACCTCTGCTTTGCGGACCGGATCGCGCGGATGGGGGGACTCTCGATCACGGCTGAGGGCAAGGACTTGGCGATGCGGTACATGCACGCCGGGTCGGAGACCGACTCTTGCGACGGCGACGCGGACGGGTCTGCAGCTGGGTATGGCCCTATTGACGGTGAGGATGCGGTCCCGCAGCCTCTAACATCTCGTCGGGGATGCGGTGCGCCGCCTTGGGGGTTTGGCCGCTCTTCGGCGATTGCGGTGATGGTGTGTGCTCTCTTCTGTGTTTGCGCCACCGCGGCGCCAATCTCGGCTGCCGCTCTTGGCGAGGCATGTGCACCGGACCACACCGGCCTGGAGGTCGGTGGTGCTGCCGAGGCGACCACCAGCGAGCCTGCATTCACTTCTGCGGCACCGGTTGCTATTCAACCGCGCCGGCACGGCCGGCACCGTGCTCGGCAAGGCCTTCACAATGCACCGATCGGGCTTTACATCCCGGTACCTCCGCTCCCGGTCCCGCCCACTTCACCGTTGTATTGGGATGCACCACCGTCACCGGACTACTCACCGGGACCGACTACTGACGAGGAGGACGGGGAGGATCCCTTGCACGACGATCGAGGCCTTTCAGATTTCTTCTGGAGCTCTACGAATAATTCAATCACGGCATCGACATCTTCAATTCACGGCACCATGACTGTGCTGCGGGCCGGCACAGCAGTGCCACCGTCAACTAGTGGCTAGGAAGTTAATCATGCCGCTCCTGCACAGTGAGATTGACCGTAGCTGTATGTGCAGAAGGGTCCGATGACGGACCGGTTTCGGGTTTACAACTCTTGACTGGGAACCGCCCTGCCAGAAAGGACAGGCCTTCCCTTAGAGCCCAATTTCCACCGCTGTAGATGGTGTTTGTTCACAGGTTTCACTTTCGGCTGGCCAGTCACCACACTAGGTGGTGTGCTGGAACAGTCACACCGCTTGCTTTGTGACTCTTCCTATAGTAGTGTGTATGACTGTCACCCGAACCCGAACCCTAGCTGTTTATGCCCGTTATATCGGGTTAACTTATCAACTTTATCACATTCTGAGAAAACTTACCATTGAGTGAATATATCCCGAGTCCTAGGGGTATATCCAACACGTGCCGAATGACACACAGTCGTCAGTACGGTCGACTATGACATGTACAGTCATACCATCTGTCATCCACTCACCTTGAGTGACACCTGTCATCGAGAGGCCAGGTATTGGCATCGAGACCCGCGATGGCAAAGCAAGATTAGTCTTGAAGAACCGAAATGATCTGAGAAGATGACAAAGACTCATCTTCGCTTCAAGCATGAATGGAACAAGCATGCGGGTATCACATGGCTTATTCGATCAGCCGATACTCTTGTTCACCCAATGCCTCGGGTTCACAACCCAATTGTGGTAGCACCTGAGAGGTGCGGGGCATTGGCGTAAATGAGGTAGCATTGAGCTATAACAACACTTCTGGAGAAGCGTCTGCAGTCATACCCACACATACGCTGCGTAATAGATAGTTTGAAACACATATAGGGTAGAATATTCTATATATCCGTGTTTTAATACTATCGCTGTACGCAAAAATATGAGGCTCAAACGGTGATGATTGCTGAGATTCAGTAGTTCAGTATCACGTATGACGTATGACAGTGACAGTGACAGTACAGTGACTTCCTACCTGTACTCAGTAGTTCGACTTCGGTAGCTTAGACTGTGACACACGATATGATTGCCTAGTGACGGCCTCGGAGCTTAGATAGCCTGAGAGTCGTGTATTCATTTCTATCTTTTGATATACCCGATTGCCTCGCTCAAACCCTACGGCGTTCAGCGTTTTCACTGTGTCACTAGGACATTCTAGTAGGCTATAGGCCCACCACTTGCTTGCCTAAAGTGGTTTTGATTCAAAGCCACTAAATGGCTGGCTAAAGCTGTAGAGGGGCGAGCGTGGCTGAGTAGGTAGAATGTTGCGGGGTGCCGCGTTTTCGCGGCGCAAGTGACTGTGTAGATGGAGAGGTAAGCGCGACGAGTGGCGGAGGAGAGTACGGAGAAGATGGGTCAGAGAGCGCTGGGGCCCCCGATGGTATGCAGCATTGCGCAGAGTTTGGTACTGAGTGCTTCGCGACACATTAAAAAGACCATGACCTCGGACATCGACAAGCGCGGAGACCTCGACTCTACTCTCCTACCTTCCGCCCACCCCCGCCGCTCCGCATTTTTCCTCACTGCTCTATACATCTTTACCCGTGTCATTTTACCTTAATTTGCCACGCTTGCCGCTTGTTTGTGAACTTTGAGCGGATCTTCGAATCTTGCGGGCGACTTGGCCGTTTTTGACCGTTTATAACTTACGTTCTACTTGGGCTCGGACATTTTCCTTTGGAGAGTGTTTTTACTTCGCCATTACCGGCCGTGTTACCGAGTTTCGTGGGCATCGGAGCAGATTTTGAATTTATCTTGGATTTGGCCCCTTCCTTGAAGGGGGCTCACCCTTATCGTTAGGGTTTCATCCCTTCGGTGCTTCGCTTGCAGCTGTCATGGCTGCCATGGATCCTTCTGATGGGTTCACCACTCCAGTTCCGGCTGGGATCGACACGCGGAGGGCGCTTCCCTTCAGCGACGGCCCTGAAGAGCCTGTGCCCCCTACACCTGTGAAGCGTCGCCCGCTTGCGGGTGATGACACGGGCGGTGCTGTGGTTCTCAGGGAGTTCCTTAAGGACTGCCAGACAATTCTCCGCGAGCCTGGTCACCGGGCCAGCATTATTCAGCAAGTTCGTGACCAGTGCCGGCCCACTCACATCAAGGCTTCGGAGTGGGTTTTTGACATCGACAAGATCAAAGGCCAAGTGCCTCGGGAAATTGCACTGGACCGCTTCACTAAAGCGGTACAGACCCAACTAACCGACTTCAATCTTCAGTTTGACACGGTATTCCACCCGACTGACCTCACGACGGCTGTTCTTCCTGAGGCCACTCGCATTCTCTATCGCATCTTGACGTCGCTGGTGCGTGGGTCATGCCTTCGGCTCATTGAGGAGTCGGCTACGGTGTCTCCGGATGATGGGCGCCGTGCGTGGCTGGTCGTCTGCCGGGCCGTTGCCAGGCGACGCAGGCCGTGGGTTTCCCATGGTTACCTGTTCGAGACAGCTCCTGCGATCGAGCTGCTGGAGGATGTAGACCCCGAGCCCTATATTAAGGGTTTCATGCAGCACCACACCGCTATCCGTTCTGAGCTCAGACCTGGTGTAGAGCCTGACGATGTGTGGGGTGTGGGGTTCGCCTTGGACCTCCTCACCCTTCGCATGTGCCCTCTGTATTATAAGGACCTTCTACAGGAGTGGAATTCTAAGACGGCCGAGGGCAGGGAGAAGCGGGCTCTCGGCATTCAACAGTTCACGTTGGCTGTGAAGGCCTTCCACCAACAGAAAACAGAGGAAAAGAAGCTGCTTAAAGAGAAGAAGAAAAAGGATGGGGTCTCCGCATTGGCGGCCTCACTTCTCTCTGGGGAGTCCCCTTCTGCCGCCCTTCTGGCCCGTGCGGGCATCCCGCAGACTCGCATTGTTGGTGGCCGCAGGCGTGACGAGCCCAGGCACCCGCCACAGACTCGGGATGCTCAGCCGCAGGCGGCCGGACAGGGTGCTCACCGGTCTGGGGGCGACAGGGGTGCGGCTCCCCGCGCCAGACCGGCCCGCGGTGGGAAGAATCGACAACAGAACATGAAGGGACACAGGAAGGGCTCTCACCCTTCCCCTCATGCCCCTCCGCCGCGGACTCAGGGGCAGCGGCAGCCTGCATCCGGTGGTTCACCGACTGCCTTGCGGGTGACGCGGGATGCGCAGGGCCGCCACTCGGTCCAGTGCTGGGACTGCGGCGGCCCTCACTTCCGCCGTGACTGCCCTGGAGGGGTGCAGAGTGCTCATGTGGCGGGGTTCCACCCCGAGGGCACGCCCATTGCAGACATCCTGTCAGAGTTGGATGCGGCTTTCCTCGATCCGGAGGAGGAGGTGTATGAGTCGTGCCTATACTCTTACTCATTGGAGCTCGGGGAGGCACCACTTGACCTCCCCGCGGCTCAGGCGGCTGCCGTTGTGCCGCACTCTGCCGTTGACAGTGAGGAGCCGTGGACTGAGTCGGAGTGGGCTATCTGGGACTCATGTGGCCGCTCGGAGGAGCAGTACTACGACGCTGTCAACCGCTTCAACTCGTACCAGGACCCTGACGATGGGGACTGCCCCGACGGTGAGATGACACCTACTCAGCTCCATGTTGCCGTGCGCCAGCCTCTGGACCCTGCAGTGTCTCTGCAGCACTTCAGTGTTGAGCCGCAGCAGCCAGCGGTGCCGGCAGCCGACGTGCGGATCACCACAACCAACACCGAATTCCCTGGAGCTGTGCAGCTGGTGAGCACGGCACCGCGGTCCCGGCCCAGGGGTCCGGGTGGCCCGGGCCGCAGGCCCTATGGGGCGGGTCACTTCATGTACATGAGTCTGCTGTGCATTCTAGCATTCTCTGGCACGGCAGATGCGGTGCAGTCTGGTGGTGCCTCCGGTGCTGTGCTGGAGGTGCACCCACGGGCTCTGGTGCTTTGGCATGCTATCACCTGGGGTCTGGCTATCTCGGCCTGTCTTCCTGCCGTTGGTGCCAGGACTCCCGTACGCACCTGGCGACACCTTGTCAACCGGCAGTCACCGACGGGCGGGCACCAGCCCTCAACAACCCAGCCTCCGGCGGGTGAGCCCCGTACCTCTCACCGCTCCTCACCAGTCTGGACTGCTGTTCTGGTTATCTGTAGCCTGGCTCTGTGTACCTCGGCACTACTGTTTGGGTACTCTCTGGGTCTGCGGCAGTCAGTCAGGCAGTCAGTCAGTCAGTCAGTCAGTCAGCTTACCCCGCCAGTAGGGGGGTCCGTCGGCCGTTCTGCTGGTCAGCTTTTCTCAGCTGATGGACTGGCTACCGGTGATACCGGCTTATGTATGGTCTCTGGTTATGCTGTGGGTACGTATGCTTCTGTGGAGCTTGGTGTACTGTCTGGTCAGCTTGGGTCAGTTACGGTGGTCTACCCTCTGGTACCCGCTGGCTATACTGGTATTCTGGTCTATGGCGGTGCAGAGTCAGTTCCGTTATATGTGCCCGACGAGGAGTGGGCTGCTTCTGGGTTCAGTTCTCTGGCCAGTGCTGTCCCTGCACCCGTCCGGGTTGACAGGGGCATCGTGTGTGACTCTGGAGCCACATGTGTCATGTGCGGGGACCTGTCGGCCTGCACCGACGTGGACTACACCCGTACGGTAGCCTTCACCATGGTTACGGCTGGGTCTCACAGGACGGATGCTACTGTGACATTCCATCTGTATGGGGTCTGTATCCAGGACGGAGCCATCGACCACTTCGTTCTCCCAAACTCACACTATAAAGCCGGCTGCCGCACTCTCCTGTCTTCTCGGGTTATGCTTTCCCTCGGCTTCGGGTCCCCTGACCTTGTGTCCCTCACTTACACCCACCTGCCTACTGGCCGTGTCTATCGGATCATTGACTCTGGCACAGACTATATGTGGGCGGAGGTCCCTATGGGGGCAGCCAGTGCACTCACCCAGACTGTATCACGTGTCCGCACCGGTGAGATCTGTGACTGGATGTGGGCACGCTCAGAGTATGCCAAGTGGGCTTTCCTGAAGGGCTCGCCTGCTGCCCTGGCCAAGACCGGGGAACACAACTTTGACATCTCCCTCTTCGGAGACGACCTCCCCCCCGGCGTGGGTAACAACCAGACCTGCCCGGTCAGGTATTCACTGTCTGATTCCTGCTGGGGTCACCTCTGGGCCGGTGCCTATATATATGGCAACCCGCCCTTTGACAAACTCACCTGTGAGCGGATGCTCAAGAAGGCCAACCGGGACTTTGCAACCGACCCCGAGCACACGGTATTCCTCTTCTTGATTCCCCAGTCACACCTCAGTACCTTCAGGCAGCACCTTATTCACTGGGAGGTGCTGCATGTGTATCCGGCTGGCACAGAGGGCATATTCAGCTACCGTCGGGAGCACACCTATGCTGGACGGCCCCTTCGGTCGGCTGGCTCGGAGGGCGGGGGGGACCGTGTCTTCATTGCTGGTACCCCGTTCCCGGTGGCTATCATCTACCGTGATCAGTACACGTCCATGAGGTTCACCCCTGAGAGGTGGTGCCATTCCGCATATGCTCATGCTCATGGTCTCAGGCTGGCTCAGCTCATGGACCTTGGTGTTGACATCGCCCGACCTGGCACTACGGTTACCCGGGAGCAGCTGCTGTCTCACAGGACCTGTGCTGAGGCCTGTGCTGTGTGTGCCCGTATGCGGACAGTGCAGCCGAGTCCGAAGCACCCTCCGGCTGACAGATACAAAGCTCAAAAGCCTGGGTCTATGTGGGCTGCTGATGCTACAGGCCCGATCACGCCTGTTGGCTATGACGGGTCGAGGTACCGCTGGACCTTTGTGGAGTTCACTGTGAGGTTTACACTTTGCTACTTCTCTGCTGAGAAGTCGGCATACAGCTTCATCCTGGCTCAGTTCCTGGCGGATGTTGTTCATCACGGCTTTGCCTGCACTGGCCTGGTTCTCCGCACTGATTGTGCCCCGGAGCTGTGTGACCCTGCAGCACAGGCTCTGTACAAACACCATGGCATCAAACACCTGCAGTCGTCACCCACCCTGCACTGGCAGAACTTCATGGCTGAATATGTGATTGGTAAGGTCTCGTCGGTCTCCCGTGCACTCTTGGAGACAGCCGGTATGGACCTCACCTACTGGCCTCTTGCAGACAGTCATGCCTGCCTGCTATGGGATATCCTGCCTCATGGGCGGGACGCCGTGGTGCCATTCTATCACCTTATGGGCTATCACTTTACCTACTCCCGTATCGAGATATTCGGCACCCTGTGCACTGTGGCCATGGATGCTCAGCAGATGCGGGCCCGCCATCCGGGGGTCTCCAAGAAGCGGACCCCCCGGGCCTGGCAGGGGCGGTTTGTGGGCATCAGCCTCAGGTCCTCGGCCTACAAGGTACTGGACCTGGAGAGAAACAAAGTTGTCTCCGAAGGCCGGCCGGACTTCATCAGAAACTACTCAGAGTTCGGGCAGGTGATGTCATCGTTCCCTGCCCCCGCTCCCGACGAGCAGCACTCCGCACCCGTGCCCAGTGACAGGCCGGAGCCGTGGAGGGACTACACCACTGACATGGTGGTGACGGTCCATTCCGTGGCTGCCTATTATGACACCCGGGACGGTGAGACCTATGCCACCGTGCAGATGCTTGACACTGATTCAGCAGACACATTCTGGACTACCGCCCAGCAGTATGTCATGGCTGACCCTGCGGGCACTGCTTGGTTTGACTTGGTCCACTGGCTGGACCGCCGCAGGGTCATTGACTGTGTCAATCAGCACTACCCGCTCTGGACTCTGGCTAAGGCTCAGGAGGCCCGCGGTGATCCGCTGTATCCGGCACTCATTGTGTCCACGGACATGAGGCGGTCCAGGTCCTATGGGGTGCTCTTCCGGCCTATGGCCTACGGTGATGTGACTGCCCCACGTGCCTATGCCATGGACCTCCGTGCCAGTCTGGTGGTGTTCCCTGATACCCACAGTGCTTGCCACCTTCCCTTCTCCGACCACCCGGAGCAGGACCAGTGGCTCCTTCCGCACTATGTGGTCCCACCAGAGGACACGGTCGGTACGTTGCCAGCCAGCGGCACACTCAGCTTCTGTCATATCTCTGCTGACCTCGCCGAGCGCATGTACCACACTGCAGCTCCTGATCTGCCACTGCCAGGTGGGTACCGCCAGGCACTGTCTATGCCTGATGGGGCTCAGTGGGAGGAGGCTATTACCGGTGGGGAGGTGCAGCCTCTGATTGACCAGGGTAAGATAGAACCGGTGGAGGTGCTACACGACGGTGAGATCGCCACCAGCACCATCTTTGTGCTGAATAAGCCCTGGAAGCCGCGGGATGGTCTACCGCCCGTCCAAATTCATAAAGCTCGGATGGCCGTGGCTGCCACATGGCACTGGGGCTACACCCAAGCTGAGACCGTATGCACGGTAGCAGACCTGCCCACCTTCCGCCTTCTCTTCATCCTGTCTATTATCTTTGCTGGTATGGGGGTTATGGTCTATCACTTTGACGTCAGTCAGGCCTTTGTTCATGCCCGTCTGGAGGTTCCCATATATGTGCGGTTCCCCTCTGGGTATATGTATAAGGGCAGATATGGATATGCCAAGCTGCTCTATGCTCTCTACGGGCTACGGACGGCTGGTGCTTCCTGGCAGAAGCTGGCCAACAAATTCATGAAGTCCTTCACCTACCAGGGAATGCACTTCACCCAGTCCACATATGACCCGTGCCTATACTATATTGTGACCTCTGTGTTCGTGGCCTTCGTGGCTGTCTACGTGGATGACTTCGGGCTGACATGTGATGATGCCTTCCACCAGGCTTTCTGGGCAGCTTTCCAGGCGGCATTAAAGAGCAAGAATCTTGGCCGTATGACAGCCGTCCTGCAGCTTGCGGTTGACTATGATCGGTGGGGCATTGCACTGTCCCAAACCAGGCAGATCAAGGAGCTCATGTCCAAGTTCAAGCTTCCGGCCAAAACCTTTCACAATCCGATGGATGTGAACCTCGTTATCCAGAAGCCGGAGCACCCTGATCTCACCCTTGTCACCCCGTATCTCTCACTGCTTGGGTCCCTGCTGTGGATTGCACGGTGCACCAGGCCGGATGTGTATTACTCGGTCATATATCTGGCACAGTTCTCCTCATGCCCCTCGGCTTAGGCCTGGGAGGCACTTCAGAGAGTGGCTCAGTATCTATACTTCACACGGCACTACCGTATCCGTTATGCTTACCCCAGTGCACCGCTTTCTGTGCTCACAATCCAGGTGTATTCGGATGCTGACCATGCTCGTGACAAGCTGAACGGGTGCCTCTCCTAATCGGGGGGCATTGTATTCCTCAACGGCATGGTCCTTCATTGGGTATGTGCCCGCCAGACTGATGCTGAGATGTCCTCCACTGGATCTGAGTATGTGGCCGCCTCTGTGGTTGGGCAGCGGGCCATGTCTGCTATCCATATGATTGTGGAGATGTTCGGCTTTATCAGAATTACGCAGCAGGAGCCGGGTGTGTCTGCTCTGGCTCTGTCTACGGCCTTCCCTGCAGCTGACACTTCTTGGATGCAGAGGGCGGCCACGTTCTTCGAGAATCATGCTATGGGTCATGGTCAGATGGGCCCCGCCTCCCCCCTGCACTACCGGGAGGCTGAGCCTGTTCCTGACAGCAGCCTGTATGCCCTGCCTCACGCCGTGCCAGTACCATATGATGGCACGGGCTACGAGGACGGTCCGCGGGAGTACCACTCTCAGCGGTCTGGCATGTATGGTACCTCTGGACCCTTCATTCCCAGGCTGGAGCTCCCGGTGGCTGTCATGATTGACAACCAGGCGGCCTCTTCCATTCTGAGGAATGTCATGCTATCCACCAAAATTAAGCATGTGTTGATCCGTTTTCACTGCTTTCGGGGGTGGGTGTGTGCTGGGTACCTTGTGCCTGTTTACATCAACACCTTGCTCAACCTGGCTGATATCTTCACCAAACCTCTTCCTGGGCTCAAGGACAAGGTGCGGGTGATCATCAGCATGATCGAGTCCTTCATGGACGTGATCCGCCCGCACCCCAGTGGTGCGGGTGACTCCTAGGTTCTCTGGTCCTCTGTCCGGCTGAGCTGCAGGCCTATGAGCCGGCGGCGGTCGGGCAAGGGGTCTTTCTGGTCTGACTGGATTGATGCCCTTTGACGTGGTGCCCTTCTGGACTGGACTTTGTGTTCGTGGACAGACTGGTACCTATGACCTGCCCTGTGAGACCTTAGACACCGACAGCTCTACTCTGACCTTAAGCACATCTGACTGGATTCTGGCCTTTGACTACATCCTGTACCTCTTTGACATCTTCTATGACCTCGAGTACTGGTTGACCGTCGAGCTGAGCAGCATCAGATGAGAGTATCTATCGGGGAGCGAGATCTGGCAGAGACCGGTTGCTATTTTCATATCCTTGTGGCAGTCCACCTAGTTGGCATGCATATACTAGTACTTTAGCATTCGGTTTAGAGGGTTAGCCGGAAGCGGGGATGGCGGCAGGTCGGCCCTTTGGTTGATGTTGTTCTGATCCGTGGACGGGGACCTCTTAGTTTGCATTAGCTACCTGTTTCACATTCTTGTGCCACCTCAGCCGAGGTGGTGTGCTGAGATTCAGTAGTTCAGTACCACGTATCACGTATGACAGTGACAGTGACAGTACAGTGACTTCCTACCTGTACTCAGTAGTTCGACTTCGGTAGCTTAGACTGTGACACACGATATGATTGCCTAGTGACGGTCTCAGAGCTTAGATAGCCTGAGAGTCGTGTATTCATTTCTATCTTTTGATATACCCGATTGCCTCGCTCAAACCCTACGGCGTTCAGCGTTTTCACTGTGTCACTAGGACATTCTAGTAATGATATGTCTGGTAAAGATATAACATATGAGAGTCTGAGAGTCTAAGTAGCTTATGCTACGTGCGCTGTGTAAGTCTGTACGAGTACGGCTATAGTGATGCTCGAGTACTCTAACACGTGGCTCGCGGTCTCTGTCGCTATGACTCGCGGTCTCGAGCCGAATAATAATGCAGTCATCTGTCACATGCATCGAGGAATGTCATACAGGGGGCAGTACGGTATATCTAGTCCCCCGTGACACCACCACATTCTGTGGATATGTGTGGCAGTGGCATGATAATGTCAGACAAGCAATATATCATAATACTCAGAAACGCAGCCAGCAGAGATACGGGCATTTGCATTGGCAAGAACTGGTCCTACTGGAGCCTCCGGGTCTTTAGAAATAGACATGCTCGCAGAGGCCCACCTTCCCTCGCCTCGGGTCACCCTATCAAGTTCTGCCGCTGCAGTGATGCTAATACAATCTGATCCTGTCGTTGCTGTTATTGTAGTTGTTGCTGCTGGGCATGCAGCTGCTGTGCTTCAGCTGCTCGTAGCTTCTCAACCAGCTTAACACGCCGGTCCTTAATATCCAATAGGCGGGCAGTGAACTTGTCAATAATGGGAACCCCGTGTTTGGTGATAGGAAGGGCTTTTGTGAAAATGTCAGACTGATTGTCATCAGTCGGAATCCAGACCGGTGTAAACTTCCTGAGGGGTCCCTGACACCAGTTCCTAACCGCGTGGTACCGAACCGCAATGTGTTTGAGCTTAGAAGAGAGTGCCCGCTGAGTGACTAGAGTCTGAACTGCTGAGTTATCTACATTGATGGTGATGGGCTCAGCTGAGGGAAAGAACTCTGTTAGTGTGTTATAGATGGCCAGGGCGGAGGTGCAGGCCTCTGACATGGCAACATACTCTGCCTCTGTAGAGTGAAGGGCAGTGCATGACTTCTGCTTCTTTGACCACCAGTCAATGAGCATACCGTGAAAGTAGAGACAGTAGCCGGAAACTGAGTTCCGTGTGGCAGTGTCTCCTGCATGGTCTGAGTCACAGAACGCGGTGAGCTGGGGTGCTGTAGAGTCAATAGTCATACCAAGTGTGTACTCTCTGGTGGAATAGGCATAGTGGAGGATCCGCTTGGCAGCGGTGAGGGCTTCAACTGTGGGCTGGTGGCAGAACTGAGCCAGATATGTGACGTGGTAATATATGTCGGGTCTGACTGTCCTGGCTAACCAGAGCAGAGAGTAGATCAAGGATCTGAGGGGTGTCTCAATGGACCTGTCAATGGCATCAGGTGGGGGAATGGGGAGGGAGAGACCCTCTGCCATCGGTGATCGAGGTGGCTGCTTATCCGTGTCTATGCTGAACTTAGCACACAGATCTGTGATGCTCCGTTCGTGTGAAAGCTCAATCCTGGTCGGGTATGACTCTCCTGTAGGAAGTGTCTCAGTCTGAACATCAACTCTGAGCTGGAGGAACTGGTTGAGGACACCAGAGTAGGTGGCCTGAAATGTGGACATGATGTCAGTGTGAAAGCGGGCTCTGGACAGCTCATCGGCACAAGCCACAATGAAGTCATCAACATAGATGAGGACTATGAAGAGCTGAGTGTCAATCCAGCCGATGTATAGGCACTCGTCATATGTGGACCTGCTGAGTGTAGGGTAGCGGTCTGTCATGAATCTGTGTGCAGTCTCTGACCAGAGTCTGCCTGAGGTCCGATGTCCGTAGAGTGCCTTCTTCATATAGGCACCTACATATCCTTTGGGATGAATGTACCCCTTCGGAAACCTGACATAGTACCGCTCATCTTCAGGTATTAGAGCCTGGAGGAAAGCCTGAGAGACATCATAGTGGTATGGCATGAGTCTGTGCTTCAGGCAGAGCGCTAGTAGGAGTCTGAAGGTGGTGAGCTGAGGTGTAGGAGCAAAGGTCTCCGCCTCCTCATAGAAGGCACGGTCCATGTCTCCTCTGGTGGTGCATCTGGCCTTGAACTTGTCAAGGGAGCCGTCTGTCAACTTCTTGAGCTTAAAAACAAACTTACTGGGGAGGACGGTGGAGCCTGGAGGGAAGGCGGTGACTGGATCGGCCCTGTCTGGCTGAAGTATGCCGTCAATTTCTGACTGAATGGCTTTGTGCCACTGTCTCCAATTAGGGCTGAGCCGAGCCTGTCTGTATGTGGCAGGGTCTGGCTCGTCCATGAAGGCATCACTCGGGAAGTCTGCGGGGTCCGAGTCTGCATCCCTGAGGGCAAGGAGCATGGCCTTCTGGTCTGGGGAGATGATGACAGCATCGGTGTCTGCATACTGGGTGGAGTGTGAGTCAGCAGAGTCGAAGTACACCTGGTATCTGTGCTGGACCTGAGGCTTATGGTCTACAGACACGATGACTGCAGGGTGATACTTCTGTCGGTCAGCTGGCTTAGCCGAGCACATAGCAAAACACGGGTAAAAGACATTAGGTGCCCCATGTTTGTGTCTGTGCTTGAGAAAGCTGATGAGAGTGGCATAGTGGCTTTTGACCAGCTGGAGATAGTGTATGAGCTTTACCCAGACTGGATGTCTGAGTTTAGCACACTGGACCTTGACATAGGCAAAGGTCTCTGACTCGTGGGTGCTGCATGCAAGCTCGAGGATGTCGGGGGAGGAGAGGGCTGTGGGGCGTCGGATGGGGTACAGCTTCTTTGTGAAGATAGCTGTGGAGGCGGGATCAACCAGAGTGTTGTGTGTGTTGGCAAGTGTCTTAGCCATGAGAGCAGGGTCAGTGACAAACGTAGGCCTAGAGAGAGCCTTGAGTTTTCCTTTCACTGTGTCAAGGCATAGATAGTTGCCAGGTGTGAGATTCCCGACATAGCGGTAGGACTTGCTCTTAGGCTGTAGCTTAGCCGAAGTGTCAGCTTTAGCTCCTGCCTTAGAGCGCTGTGCGGGGTCCTGCCAGACATTGCACTCGGACCAGAAGGGCCGGAGCTCAGTGTAGTCGAAGTGACGGCCGGTGTATCTGAGGTGAGGCGTGTCCATTCCAATGTGCCTGTTAGGCATAACATTGAGGACTGTGTTAATGGCATGGAGTGCAGCAAGAGGCCATGTGTACAGCGGGGCATCATATGTGCGCATGGTGCTGTTCATGATCTTCTGCATGTCTCTCCAGAGCACCTCAATCTGAGCCTGGAACTCGTGCATGTATGGCGGACCGGTCTCATGACGCATGCGGTACTGTCGGAGGAGTGTCTTCATCTCCTCCGATGTGTACTCTGTGGCACAGTCTGTGTGGAATGTGATGGTCTCTGGTGTGAAGCCGTGGGACTGAATGTCATCAAGGACAGTCTGGAGGTGGAAGTGTTGGCCTCCCTTAGAAGGTGAGGCATACCCGAAGGCCTTTTTAGTGACGGGGCACTTGAAGGCACTGATGAAGACTGACTCGTCGTAGCCAGGGGGTTTGCATGGGCCCCAAATGTCAGCAAATATGTGCTGAAATGGCTTGGACTGTTCCCATTTGACAGGCCGGTGGCTGGCTGGCAAAGCCGGAGGTGGTCTGCGGTTGGCTCTGTCAAATACATTAAAGGGTCCTGGGCGCTTGGCATTCCAGGTGTTGCAATGAGCACACCCGCAGCCTGACAGGATAGTCCTGAGTGTCTTCATGGAGAGGTGTCGTCTGGGCACTGCAAACTGAAGCCCCTGTGAGAAGAGGTGAGCAATGTACTGGTGTGAGTAGTGGCCCAGACAGGCATGGAGGTACTGATGAGGGTCAATCCTGGGGACTGTGGTGGCATCCTTGAAAAGGATGATGGTGTCGAACGGGGCCCCCTGGATGAAGACACGGTCAGCACCGCCCTCCTCTCCTGCATCTGTGAGGTCCTGGGGGGAGTAGGTACCAGCTCGAGGGCGGGAGAAGAAGCCGGGTGTGCCTGCTGGGATGGTGGCTATCTCCTGAAAGTGATAGGTGAGTGGCCACCAGGCTGCAGATGGTGACTTCCGAAGACACACCGTGTATGAGGTGTTATTAGGGTCTAAACAGAAGTCCTCTAGCATCTTCATCAACATCCTTTGGATGATGGAGTTGATGAAGGGCGGGTTGGCCCAGAAAGAGCGCCCGCACCAGACATGATCCTCAGCAGGGTCCTCGAGGGAGTAGTAGTGCTGGCACTGTGTGTTACCCCTAGGGGATGCCGTCCGTGTAGAGGTCTGTGTCACAATAGCCATGTGGACTGTGCTGAGCAAACTCTCTGTAGGCGGACCTAGCAACCATCCAGTCGACTGTGCCCTTCTCTGCAAGCTCCGAAGGGGCAGGCTGCAGGAGGGGTCTCCTCTGTGCTATGGAGTGGGCAGATGGGGTGGCTCGCCAGCTGCTGGGGTGTACAACATAGTCTCTGCCAGTGTCATAGAGGTCAAAGAGAGAAGCACCGTGGTGCCATGTGAGGTCGATGAAGTCAGGGGAGCGGGCCCCGTGTCTGAGCATCTGGCGGACTGAGAGGAGGTTTGGGGCATTTGGATCATAGAAGGCTTGGATAAAGGGGAGTGTGATCCAAGTGCCGTCGGTGTACTGGAAATCAATGGAGGCTGTGCCGACACTGTGAGGCTTGTAATGCTGATCCGAGGCTGTGGCCATGCTGGAGGTGCACGGGGACAACTCAGTGAAGAGCTCCCTGTTGTTCAGGAGGAGATGTGAGGCTCCTGAATCTACAAGGAGGTGTCCGTGCGTGTTGGAGGCACGGCGGCCTTTCCCAAGCAGGGGGAGGAAGACCGGTGTGCCGTGGGGACAGTGCGGGGCACTGTCGGTGCAGCTGAGGTCTCTCCCCACGGCGCTGCAACCGCAGGGTCGTAGACCTCAATACTGATCCCAGGGGCCCAAATGGTGGTCATCAATGACCTCAAACTGGGCCCAATCATCCTCAGAGTCTCCGGTGCAATATGAGGGGTGTGTTCGGCTGTAGTTCTCAAGGAACTGATTAAGCTGATGGAAGGAGGGAGATGGCATAACTGAGAAATCCCACTGAGAGTGCTCTGGGGAGTGTGAGCTATTTGGCCGTGGCCGAGGTGTGTCAGTGCGGATCGAGGTGTCTGCCATGAACTGCTTCCACTTAGTAGTGGTCTCCGAGGTGTCCTCCTGAGATTCAGGGATAGGAGGGAAGTGGAAATCCGGTGTGACGGCACAGGCCTGCACTGTGGACGGGACCGGGGGCTGCATGTGTGTGTCTGAGGTAGCAGCCAGCCGGTCAGTGTCCACCAATGCAGGCAGGGTGCCCGCTGTAGCCCGTGTAGTTGCCCTATCGGCAGTGGGCTGAGCAGGCACCGTACCGTCAGTGTCGGATACTGGAGGAGGAGGAGGAGGAGGAGGAGGTGTGTGTTGGGGCGGATAGCCCTCGGTGTCTGACTCGGAGCCTGAGTCGGAGACATCGGCCCACAGGCCAATACTCTCAAGCCCGGGGTATGTACACTCCAAGGGGGCTAGGGAGCTGTCAGGGGCACCGAGTGTAGGCGGTTGCTCGGAGGCCACTGTAGTGTCGGCCCCGAGAGCTGTGCTGAGAGATGTGGGGGTGTCAGCGGTGGTTGCACCGTCAGTACAGACGGTGTGATCAGTGGGCGTGCCCACAAGCGCCTCATCGGCACTGTGTCCCAGGGGCGGTGTGGAGGCAGCTGCTGGCTCACAGAGTGTGGTGGGAGCTGCGGTGACACCACCGGAGGGCAAATGTGGTGTGTGGTTGGCCGGTGCCGTAGCACTGGCGGAGGCCGGCTGAGGTGAGGCAGTAGCCGGTGCCGTGGCACCACCGGAGGTCGGCTGAGGTGAGGCAGTAGCCGGTGCCGTGGCACCACCGAGGGCCGGCTGAGGGGAGGCAGTAGCCGGTGCCGTGGCACCACCGGAGGCTGGCTGAGGTGAGGCATTGGCCGGTGCCGTGGCACTGGCATAGGCCGGCTGTGAGATGGTGATAGCCGGCCGAGGTGACATATGGAATGTGTATGTCAGTGTTATGTGCAAAAGTGTGAGTTGATGGGGGCGGTGCGGAGAGCGGCCCGAAAGCCCAAGGTTGTCCTGCCGATTATGGTAGACAACAATGGGGTTAAGCTTCGGCTGATTTTCAATGGTAAGTACCTGAATTCCTTTCTTGACTTTCCTCGATTTAGGTACGAGCATCTGCAGCCGTTTGTTGATGTGCTTCGGCCGGATGATGGCTTGTTCTATTGGGACTATAAGTCCGGTTACTACCACGTTGACCTGCACGAGGGATCTCGGCAGTATGTGGCTGTTGAGTGGCTAGGTGTCTTCTATGAGTTTTGTGTTCTGCCGTTTGTATTGGCTCCGGCTTGTTGGGTTTTTACTAAAATCAACAGGGAGCTAGTGGGCTGTTGGCGGGCTCGGGGGGTGCGGGTGCACCCCTACGTGTCTTAAGGGTTCGCTTGGAAGCGATATGATATATGATATATAGCGAGGCTATTATGGAACGTTAATACGGCTCACGCAGCGTCTGTGTGGATATGAGTGCAGTGCTTCTTCAGAAGTGACTGCTGTAGCCCAACGCTACCTCATTTTACGCAATGCCCCGCATCTCATAGATGCCACCACAATTGGGTTGTGAACCCAAGGCATTGGTTGAAGAATGAGTATCGGCTGAACGAATAAGCCATATGATACTCGCATGCTTGTTCAGAACATGCTAGAAGCGAAGATGAGTTTTCTCCGAACACTTCCGGTTCTTCAAGACTTCATCTTGCTTTGTCATCTCGATGCCACAACCTGGCCTCTCAATGACAGGTGTCACTCAAGGTGAGTGAATGACAAATGGAACGACTGTACATGTCATAGTCGACCGTACTGACGACTGTCATAAATGTATGACGCGACTCGACCTGTACAGTCATGATCGACCATACTGTCGACTGTCATAATAATATATGACATGACCGACTGTCATAATAATATATGACATGACATGACATGGTATGACACGTATGACATGTATGACACATATGTCATCGGTCATAACCCTGACAGATCTCCCCTCTTAAGAGAGTTGTGACCTCACAACGGGCATACCTTTTGTATATGTCTTTGATGTCTTTGTTGTTGTCGCTTCTTGCTGGTACCAGTCTTCTTACACCGATTTGAGGCGTCCCTCATGGTGTTTTTAGGTTATTGGGGGGAACTGTGTCCACTTTAGTCCCTCACCTTAGGCATTTAGCCATACAGTCCTTAGGATGTAGCCCACCTTTCCGGAAATCGTATCGTTGAGTGACGTTCCAAGGTTCAATGAAGAGCGTTTTCGCGATACAATCCTACGCTGGATTACTGATTTATCCACACGTTATCATGTATGTGCTAGACGATTCAAAGCATCCGAAGTCTACGTTACGGATTATTTGCGCTAGCCGTCGTCGCCTTTTGCGCGATCGATGATCCCACGATTATAACGAATTATATTCGAACGATTCTCGGCCTAATATAGTGCACCCAACTCTTCCTCCCCTCCTTAAGCTACTTTGGAGGATCCTAGGCGGTGATGGGGAGCCCGATTTCGATAATAAACGAACAAAGGGGCTTGTTTTAATGCAAACGGAGCGGCCCTGCTTAACGGAATTGGACTTATAATCCTTTACCGGTCTGCTCAACTCCTTAATATTTTTGTCCAGTACGCACGCTTTGACGAACATCTATCGCGATGAGTGAGAATGGATTCGCCACGTACTAATGTGAAATTTATTTAGTTATGTTTGTCAAGCACAACTTAGGATCACAACTCCGTCTACCTCAGTCGATTATCTCCGGTAGTTTCGGATGACTGGCCAAGAATCCGATGACAAACCACGGTTTTGGCAAAGGTAGCATTTAGCAGTTTTTATTTATCCACAGATATGATATCTCGCATGTGTGCGTATCTGTGCAAGGGTATGATTTTGAACAAGGCTCACTACACCTTTAGCAAGGAAGGATCAATTCCCGCTTCAATGCAACATAATGATAAACATTAAGAGCAAGGTTATATAGATGATCGATATGTATTAGTATATATTACAAGAAGTAAGGGCATAAGGCTTAATATAATGTTTAGCCTTCATAGGCAGCTATAATGTCTGCTGCATTGGTCAGCTCTGTGGCTTTGACCCAGGTGTCATGCTCAGGACCGTAGCCTGCATATCGTACTAAATAGTATTTGACACCTCTAGTGAACTTATCCGAGAGTATATGTGATATCTCAAACAGTGGTTGCCCTTCTTCGGTGATCATCTGTGGCAGAGGCAAAGGTGCTTGGATCGAGTCATTGTACAGCTCTAATCTGGAAACAGGCTGTACCGGATGAATACGGATATCAAGATTTCCGAAATCTAACTCGTATGCACGTCCATGGCTAAGCACTTTGGAAATAGTGAACGGCCCAATATAAGGCTGCTTAAAGTGTCTGCCTGCCTCTGTCAAACCAGTCCATTGAATAAACTCGGTCCGTAAAAGAACTTTCTGCCCAACTGCAAACTGCTTAGGCATGTGAGTCTTATTGAATCTGGCTTGGCTAATTTCTGCTGCTCGGGAAATGTTGTCTGACGAATCTGTCCTTTATCAACACATCTTCCAGTTCAACTGCTGCCAGTGCAGCCAGTGAAGTGAATGTGCGTAGATAATCTGAAAAAGTCTGGTTTTCCTGTTTCAGTGACATTAGGTGCTTTTTAGCCACTGATCTTTTATGGGGGTTACCAAACTGTCTGAGGAAAATCCCTCTGATTCCTGCAAATGTGGCATCTGGTTGATTTGCCACGACCTGGAAATAGTGTCTGTCGTTATTCTGTATGAGAGTAAGAAACACTGTGATCAAATCCTTATCATTGACACCTGGATAAGTGAACTGGAAATATCTGTCCACTGTTTCCAACCAGACCTCTGCGTCCTGTCCTGATTTGAATTCCCTAGGTGGTGCCATTTTCACCTTGGGGACCAAACTGGGTGGAGCTGGTGGAGCTGGTACTGTATCTGCATCTGGATCTACAAAGACCATCGGAGGACTGTCTGCAGTATATTCTTCATCTGGTTCCTGAGGCTCGTTTTCAGGATCTCGATATCTGCTCATATCAGGCTTCATTCGGCTGATATTGTCGAAGAACCCTATCTTGTCGTATCTGGTCTGGGTATTATCATAACCAGCATGCCATTTCGGAATCTTGAAACGACTGTATGCATCATATGAGCCTAAGATGTCAAAGAACCATGTAGACGGATCTGCATTGATGGGTGGAATATCTGGATCTTCTGCTTCTGCCATCTAATAAAGACAAAACACAACACCAAAATCTCTTCAGCTAACTGAGTGTGTGAAGATATATATATACCTATGTTATATATGGTATATCTGTATATTATGATGAGGTTATGCATGTACATATATCCACCTTCTTCCCCCCTCAAGGAAGTGTGTGATACAGTGGCAGTTGTCAATTGCCAATACCTCATTCAGCATGCATTCCTTATAGGAATCAGCTGTTACAGTTTTAGGGTTGCAGCCCTACAGTCCTTGGGTTGTAGCCCTGCAGTTTTTGGGTTGTTGCCCTACAGTTTTAGGGTTGTTGCCCATAGTATTATCATGTCTACGATGATTTAGCATGATATAATAATGCCAAAAAACGAAGTTTTTCCAAATAATGGCGGCATTTTAGGGCATGTGTGGTTACAGTGGCCCTATTACCCAATACAGTGTTTAGGGTGTTACTTGATATCAGTAACCCTAATACAGGTAAAAAATAAGCAGTATAACGATTTTGCCAAGATTTTTAAGCAAAACTGCATTCAATACCTAAGTGAATGTTAGGTGATTTTCAGAGGGTACGTTATACCCCTCACACACACATTCAAATATTAGGGTGTTACAGGGTGTTACACGTGTTATGTCTTTCAGGGATTGTTATTTGATAGATAAATATCCATTATAGCAAAAAAAATCAATCCCGAATTTGCAAAAGATTACACGTACAGCATTTTGACCGATTTAGTGTTACAGCCAATATGTTTACCCCTATATATTACACACCTAATATCTAGGGTGTTACACGAGATATGACATGTGTCATTATGATTTTCTCATACCTCAATAGGTATAAAATCATATTATCAAATAAAATAGGGTCCGATTTTCAATTTTCAAATCTATCGCAAACGGATTTTACCCATTTTGGCCGTTTTTGGCTATATGTATATATATATATATATACATATCTCTGTGTGTGTGGACTGCAAAGTACAGAAGCACTACAAATTACTTTTCCTTTGCACATGACAAATTTCATGGAATAAAAGTGAATTATGCTGTATATCAACATCTGTGGTTGATCACATTTCTGGGTTTTACTGATTTAAACCCATGGAAGCAAATGCACTCTCTGGTGATATTTAAGATATATCAACTGTAAATGAATTCACAGTTGTGTCAGATCCTAAGATATATTTGAATGTATACAACGAGTATATCAAGTGATATCTCTGTGTTCAAATACATCTGGACACTGCTAGATGTGATCTGAGCAGTTTTTACACAACACATTGTTTGTGTATATGTATGTCCACAACCACCTTTTGTCAATTCATGTATGGTTGCTGATCTGAGTTGGTACATGCATGTGAAGTGATCATCTGTATCAACTGTCAGAATGCAATGTAGATATTGATGTTGCTCCAACGATGATATGTGAGTGAGACGCATGGACAGTGCTCAACAGTGACCAGCTGTTATTTGAGCACTGTATACTGCCTTCGGGTCTGGAGATATCTCCATCCAGCCCTTCAGCATGTTGTTTGATCCTGTTCCCTTATGTATCGCCATCGCTGACACTTCCACGCACATGTGTTTGGAAGTGGGATCTATGTATTATGTATTGATACAATACTTGATCATTACACTTGGAGTCAGTGTATTGTCAACATAATGAATGCTAGTGTTTGTGCAGTGTATAGTACTGCTGATTAGTACTTGTGTGTGTGTGTGTTTACTTACACACACTTTGCAAGATCTTTATGGATATCACAATATCCTAACAGCTTATCATGCAGATTGTCAGCATACCACGTACTGATTATATCTAACATGATATATATAGTTTAGGGATTTGTTGTAATTCCATGATAATCTCATTACGATATGAGTTGCTGATATATTTTACATGAAGCTCAGGTGAGTATTCCTTCAAGTAATCCACCATAGAATGTACGTGTTACCTGGAGAGCATCTCGGCTCCACCAGGGCACGACAAACTAATTATGGTGTTATGATTACTGTCAGGCACCCTTTGCAACATGGATTCTAATATAGTTTAGCATTCACTGCAATATGCTTATGCTCTATTTAATACAGCTGTTATCGTGATCAAGCTGTTCAATATAATAAAGTATGTAACATTTACAACATTGCAATCATTCAGAACAAAATGTGTGCATGATATAGAAGTATATGCACTGTGTATTAATGATTGCTGTAAGTGAAATGAGTGTATATGTGTGTGTGCTGATCTGCACACACATGTTGTGCACAGATCACTGTGCTGCTGATAAGTATAATGCTGATGATCTAAAGTATTTGTGTGGTCATCAGAACATTGGAATCTGCTGCATGGTATAGTTGCATAGTATAATAATGCATGGTACATCTTACTGCATGCGATGGATAGTATATGCTGCAAGTGTGCATGTGTGTGTGTGATATCACAGATTCAGCTACACACCGGGCAACATATAGTACACAGACATGTGATTGCACAGCGTCCATATTTATCTGATTTCATCTACTTATATGTGTGTGTGTGTGGCTACACACACAGCATATGATGCACATCCATATGATTGCAAACTTGTATGTAAATCTGCCAGTGAATGGATAAACATCATCTCTTATGTGCAAGCATTACAGATTTTAAGTAGCATGCTACATATATGTATACCATCATCGCGCGTCATCCGATCATGATAAATCTAGCAGGTGTGTATATATCCTGTCAAGCAAAATCATCAGGCGCGCGTAGACGAGTGATTTTTGCAACCATTTGAAATGACGAGATTTTGATGCATACACTACACTGAAAATTAGTGCGAGTAGCGATTTATCAAAGTCGCTGATGTGCGCGCTGCAATTGGTGAACATATCTCTGTCGCAGGTATGTATGGCATATGATATGAATGCCATTTCGTGTACGGAACATACACTGATGACGATTTGTTCATCTGCGCGTCAGTATGTCGCATATAGTGCAATTTTGCAAATGATAGCAGCGTATGTATGCGATTTGTATGCTGTATGCACACCTCTTCGCGCTGTTATACTTTGACGGTGATTATGCGAGCGTAAGTGTTAGCGACGGTATCTCCCGCGCACTTCGGTCGCTGTTTATTCCGCAGCGAGTGTATTTATGCGATATATGTCTTATATGTGCGACTGCGGCGCCTGTATGTATACGCGATCCGCGAACCTGTTGCACACACAAAAATACAATATATCTCTATTTGCTGCACTGCACACTTAGGTTCTCGTTCGTCGCGTGGACGATTAGAATACCACTCTTAAGGGTTCGCTTGGAAGCGATATGATATATGATATATAGCGAGGCTATTATGGAACGTTAATAGCTCACGCAGCGTCTGTGTGGATATGAGTGCAGTGCTTCTTCAGAAGTGACTGCTGTAGCCCAACGCTACCTCATTTTACGCAATGCCCCGCATCTCATAGATGCCACCACAATTGGGTTGTGAACCCAAGGCATTGGTTGAAGAATCAGTATCGGCTGAACGAATAAGCCATATGATACTCGCATGCTTGTTCAGAACATGCTAGAAGCGAAGATGAGTTTTCTCCGAACACTTCCGGTTCTTCAAGACTTCATCTTGCTTTGTCATCTCGATGCCACAACCTGGCCTCTCAATGACAGGTGTCACTCAAGGTGAGTGAATGACAAATGGAACGACTGTACATGTCATAGTCGACCGTACTGACGACTGTCATAAATGTATGACGCGACTCGACCTGTACAGTCATGATCGACCATACTGTCGACTGTCATAATAATATATGACATGACCGACTGTCATAATAATATATGACATGACATGACATGGTATGACACGTATGACATGTATGACACATATGTCATCGGTCATAACCCTGACAACGTGGATGACTTTATTTGTGCGGTGCGGGCCCCTTCCCTGACGGATCCTGCTGCTTTGGGTGAGCTCCGCTCGGTTATCCGAGATGTGGAGCTGGCAGGCTGGTTGGTCTCTGAGACCAAGTCCCAGCTGTTTTTGACCCGTGAGTTGGTGCATATAGGGGTTGGGATTGACCTCCAAGGGAGGCGGCCGTTTGTTCCGGACAAGGCGGTTGCAAAGATTAGGGCTTGCGCAGAGCAGATCCTGTCTTGCTTCCGCCGGGTGCCGCTGAGGCTTGTGGCTAAGTTTGCAGGCCTAGTGAATGCTCAGTGGTTTGTGCTTGGTGCACTCTGCAAGCTGTTCACTAGGTCTGCGGCTGTCCTGATTGCTGACACCTTGTGTTGGGGTACGTGGGCATCCCATGTCCCGGGCTCGGATGCTTTTAGGCGGGAGCTTGAGTTCTGGTTGGGTGATGAGTTTAGGCAGTTTCAGCGGGGCATTTGGGAGCCTAGGGGTTCAGGTTTGCAGTTAGAGGTTGAGCATTGTGATGCATCTGAGGTGGCATGGGGCTCTTGGCTGGAGAGTGCCCTGGGTCCGAGGGGGGGTCCTGAGTTGGAGGGGCATAGTTACCTGTCCTTGGAGGACAGGCTGCGGTCCTCTACACATAGGGAGTTGCGGGGTATCCTTGACTCCCTCCGGGGTTTCAGTGTCTCGGGCCGCCTTCGGGGCAAGCGGGTGCTGGTTATTTGTGATAACCAAGCGGTCCACTTTGTCCTTGAGGGTGGTAGCAGGCATGAGGAGCTGCATGCACTGGCGGTTGAGATTTTTTGGTTATGTATGGCAGAGAGTGTGGTGTTGTCATCCTTGTGGGTTCCCAGGGAGTTCGAGGTTCGGTCGGACGGCCTGTCCAAGATCCAGGATCATGATGACTGGATGCTGAATCCGGCCATCTTTCAGTTCCTGGATCCTTGGATTGCTGGGGGGTACTGGCACACCTGTGATCGGTTTGCTACAGACAAGAACTGTCTGTTGCCCCGTTTCAACAGTGCATGGTACTGCCCCGGCACCTGTGGGGTGGATACTTTCAGTCAGTCGGACTGGAGGGAGCACGTGAATTGGTGCAACCCTCCTTTTCGGTTGATTGGCAGGCTTCTCCTGTTTCTACAGGCGGAGAGGGCAGCTGCTACGGTGGTGGCCCCTATGTGGGTCTTCCAGCCGTGGTGGGTGCTGCTGTGCCCGGATGGGGTGCATTTGGCTGATTGTGTGGTCCAGTGGACTGAGCTCCAGCCGTCTGCGGACACCTTTCTCCCTGGTCTTGGCAGGGCCAATGAGCGGGGGGTGGGGTTGCCTCGGTTTCGGGTCCTGGTGGTGCGGGTTTCCTTTGATGAGAGGGAGCCCCCGGGCCTCGGGTCTCGTTGCACCCTTGGTGGCTGTCGGAGAGGTGTTCTTGGGGCCGTGGGCTCTTGCGGGGTCTGCCCTTTCTGCAGGCACCATAGGCACTGGGGAGTTTTGGGATGGCTTGCGGTTCTCGGAGACGGACCCTCTGGAGCGGCAGCTTCTGCGGGACATCCAGGGTGCGGTGCTGGAGACTAGGAAGCAGGGCACCATTGATGGGTATGCCCGGGCTTTTGTGCGGTACCAGAGGTGGTGTGCTGAGAGGGACCCCCCTCGGACTGCGGTGGTGGCTGACCCGGTCACGGTGGCCTTGTATCTGCAGTATGTGGCCAATGCGGCCAAGACTTTTTCTGTGGTTAAGACGGCCTCTGGCATGATTTTTCGGGCCCATGAGTATGCTCTGGTTCCGGCAGACAGGAACCCCACTGGTCATAGGCTTGTGGCTGCGGTCCGTGAGGCGGCTCACCGCCGGTTGGGTGACAGGAGGTTGGCTAGGAAGGAGCCGCTTGAGTATGAGTTTGTGGTTCGGGGTGCGGTGTGCTGGGTTCGGTCTGGGGGAGTGACTAGGCGGATGTTTGCTACGGTTACGGTGTCTATGTGGGTGGCATTCATGCGGTATGACTGTGCGGGGTCCTTGCGGGTGGTGGACGTGCGGTTCTTTGAGACCCACATGTGCCTGTTCCTCGAGCAGAGGAAGACGGATAAGTATCGGTTCGGCCAGGTGGTTGAGGTGGTCAGGGCGGCCCCGGGGCAGGAGTTGTGCCCGGTTGAGCTGCTCCAGCAGTGGGTTGACATTCAGATTAGCAGAGGGGTCCTGCCGCATGAGCCTCTGTTCCAGCAGATTGGTGGTAGGCGGTTTGCCCGTCGGCCGGAGGAGGATTGCTTGTCGGGTGGTCCTTTGGACTATCAGCAGTTGCGTCGGTACCTGTTCCGTATGTTGGCGGAGGCATCGGGGTTGGATGCTGATGAGCTAAGGCAGCTGTATGGGACCCAGTCTCTGCGGTCTGGCGGGGCTACGGTTGTGGCGGAGGCTGACCAGGTTTCAGACCACGAGTTCAATCAGTTCGGTGGTTGGAGCTCGTCAGCGGCCTGTGCTACTTACAAGGCCTCGAGCTTGGACCGCCGCCTGGCGGTGTCCAGGAGCATGCCCCATGCTCAGATCAGTATGCAGGCCCTGCCCTTTGCCATCTTGGACCCCATTGTGCACTGTGTTGTGGTGATCTTTGTGGTGTTGCACCGGCCGGGTTTGACAGATACCCGCCTTAGGGCTCTGAGAGCCGTAGCTGATTAGAAAACTGAGAGTTTTCTGGTCGGCGGAGGATGACTGTCAGTATGACAGTCATTTGGAGCTGATCGGAAAACTGAGGTTTTCTGATCAGCGGAGGCCTGAAGAGGCCCTGCCTGAACGGTTTTGACAGTTGCCGTTAACTGTGGATTTCTGTGGAGTCCCGCCCGCCCGCCCTGTTGCAGGTGATGCCGCATCGGCTACTGGTGGTGAGCTGACAGAGCAGGAGAAGGAGGTGGCAGATATATAGTTCGGCGGTAAAATATATCTAACTGGTGAGATAAACCCTGAGTTAAGGGTTACGGAATCAGAACGGTAAAAGTGTGATAGATAAAAGAGAGGCATACAAAAATACCTAACGGGTGTTTCCCGTCTACTGGTGACGGTCACCCAGCCTACCATAGGAAGTGACATGTGACAGTTTTGAGTGTCACAGTGTCAGATCCAGCACACCACCTAGGGTGGTGACCGTAGCTAGTAGCGAAACGAAGTAACAAACTCCCTACTCAACTTCAGGAGGAAACTGTAGCACAACTGGGGGCCTGTACTCTTGGTCAGGGCGGTCCCAGTTCACAGCAAAGATTGTCAGATACTGCTGTTAGGTGCCAAAACCCTAAACACAGCTCAAATTCAGAGAGCTCTTCTGCACATCTAGGAAGCTACTCTATAGCTAATCT
Source organism: Cymbomonas tetramitiformis (assembly GCA_001247695.2). Lineage (NCBI taxonomy): Eukaryota > Viridiplantae > Chlorophyta > Pyramimonadophyceae > Pyramimonadales > Pyramimonadaceae > Cymbomonas > Cymbomonas tetramitiformis. Next base: position 8,143 of record LGRX02026805.1, on the reverse strand, counting down.
CTAGGCAGGCACGGTGTGATCAATCTTAGCCACTAGAGGTCTTCGGAGCTGGCGGTCCGGCTCGGAGCAGCGTGATTGTGAAGCAGTTGCCGGCCTCCGGGGCCGGTGGTAAATCATTCGTAGAAGAAATTGTTGAATCCTCGATCACAGGAGGCTGCACCGCACCGGGGTGCTGCCAAGTGCTGCTCGACGGTGGGGCCTCGTCATCTGAAGACGATGCCGGCGACAGCGGAGGGCCGTCCTCAAATAACTCGGCGGGCGGCGGCGGCCCGGGATGCCACGGCACCGGAGCCATATAGAGGCCCTGCCGCCGCTGCTCCCGCCGGTGGAGACGAGGCGGAACAGCACACGGCACGTCACGAACCACTTCAGTCGGCGAAGCCTCCGTAGTTGGGACCGCCGAGGCAGCCCACGTAGCACCACCGACCGGTGGAGCCGTGCATGTGCGCGCACCAGCACCACCGACATCGGCAACGGTGTGCGGCGCGGCGGTGGCACAAATTACAAACAACGCACACACCAAGGACGAAGTGAGAAGAGACCCGCTCCCGAAGCCCGGAATGTGGCGTGCTTGGAGCAGCTGGGTGTCCAGTGGGGCATGGAGGCAGAGCCCGCAGAGGGGCAGTTGGCTCAGTAGACGGCAGATGGACTTGCTCCTGCCTTAGGCCGCCTGTAATTGCAAGCAGTAGGCAATAGTATCCTCCATGGGGGCCCCGGTCTGGGTGTCCTTCATGCCTGCTGCATGTTAGGCCTAGGGTAGAAGGCTCTCTTGGGACCTGGTCTGTTATTGCCAGGTAGCATCGGACACGGCTTGTGCGGTGCCTTAGCTTTTGGGGGTTTCAGCCCTGAGAGGGCAGATATTTTCTGATGATTATGTCCGTATGTCGTTCGGGTCTTATGACTCTTAGTCTCGGGATAGCACCCTTTGGGGTGGGACCGAGGGGGGTTTGGACTTCTGGACTTGTCGTATTTATTTTTATAATCCACACACAGTGCACCGGCCGGGTTTGACAGATACCCGCCTTAGGGCTCTGAGAGCCGTAGCTGATTAGAAAACCAGAGTATACATTCCGGCGGTCGATGTCAACTTTCTCAGATGAAGATTTCCTCGCGGCTAAGGATATAAAGTGGGGTACGGCACCCCAAAAAACCGGTCTCGGAAATCGATTTTGACCTCTGGATCGGCCGCTACGAGCGTTGACCGGTTGCGTTGACTTTTTTTTTTGAAGGTCCATTTTGGAGGAAAATGCAGGTTCCTGCGCACGCTATTATGGAGGTTCACGAACCCGAAGGAGGGTGTACCCCCACTAAGTCGACCCCGTAGAATCCAAATATACACTTAGTTTTTTGAAAGGACCCTCCCAACCCACCCTATAGTGGCGCCTACGTAGCCGACAGGCGTAGCAGCCTATGTATGCCTGGCGGTCACCCAAGTGTAAACGCCCACGTGGTTCATTTGGTTTGCAAATATGTGGAGGATCGTACCCCCACTAAGTCGACCCCGTAGAATCCAAATATGCACTTAGTTTTTTGAAAGGACCCTCCCCGACCCACCCTATAGTGGCGCCTACGTAGCCGACAGGCGTAGCAGCCCGCTATGTATGCCTGGCGGTCACCCAAGTGCAAACGCCCACGTGGTTCATTTGGTTTGCAAATATGTGGAGGATCGTACCCCCACTAAGTCGACCCCGTAGAATCCGAATATGCACTTAGATTTTTGAAAGGACCCTCCCCCACCCACCCTATAGTGGCACCTACGTAGCCGACGGGCATGCAGCCTATGTATGCCTGGCGGTCACCCAAGTGCAAACGCCCACGTGGTTCATTTGGTTTGCAAATATGTGGAGGATCGTACCCCCACTAAGTCGACCCCGTAGAATCCGAATATGCACTTAGATTTTTGAAAGGACCCTCCCCCACCCACCCTATAGTGGCACCTACGTAGCCGACAGGCGTACGTAGCCTATGTAGTATGTATGCCTCGGGTCACCCAAGTGCAAACGCCCACGCGGTTCATTATGTACGCAAATTTGTGGAGGATCAAACCCCCACTAAGTCGACCCCGTAGAATCCGAATATGCAATTAGATTTTTGAAAGGACTCTCTCAAACCGCTATCCTACGGTGGCACCAAGTACTAACAAGCCAACCCCGTAGCATGTCGACATGCATGTCATCCTAAATAGATGATTTTAATTTGGTGTAGGATTTTGGTTATTAGCTCACAAGTGGCCTCAAACACAAAAATGGGTTTGGCAGCTACTTTGGAGGACCCAAACCATCCTTGTAAAATACACTTACCCTATTGAGGTACTACGGTGCTAGCCCATAGGCACCCATAGCAAGTAAGCCTCCCATCATGAATGTCAATAACAAACTTTAAATAAAAAACACACTCCACAATTTCTCAATTAATATCACAGGTGGACAAAGGTGGATTCCAAATAACATACTTGCTAAATACATCTCAAAGGCCATCCTTGTAACCATTCAAATTCGCATAATGCCGGGGAGCTTATCGTCTACGTCGTTTGCTAACTTCATGCTCATCACCAGACTTAGCTTGGGCTACACTTGCGCCTCTCGGGCGTACTCCAACTAAATTGGCATAGTGCCCAACAACCGCTCGAGTACGTTTTGAAATCCTGGGTGTTGCAACAGCCTGTTGCGGCAGTTCCGGTTCTGCGACATCCTGCTGCGCCTGCGCCGGTGCTCTCGGGCGTACTCCAACTAAATTGGCATAGTGCCCAGCAACCGCTCGGGTACGTTTTGAAATCCTGGGTGGCGCCGTGGGCGCAGGTTGCGCCGGCTCAGGCGCCGTGGGCGCAGGTTGCACCGGCTCCGGCTCTGGCGCCGTGGGCGCAGGCTGCGCCAGCTCTGGCGCCGTGGGCGTAGGCTGCGCCGGCAATGGCGCCGTGGGCGCAGGTCTGAGAGAGAGGATCTGGCCGTGGCCTCTGGCTCTGGGCTAAACCTTAAACCTAAGAAAAGTAAACAACAATAAACGAAAGCACTTTCCACAAAAAACCACAAACCGGGTCTAAATTCTAAATTGTATTGAATTCCATTGGCACCCCCTTCCGGCTTGCGAGGATGAAAGTAAGTAAGAAATTTTTGAGGTAAAATACGGTGATATAATAGCATAGACTTTCTGCACCGTCGGGATAGGCGTGGAGTCTTCAACGCATTTTCGAGTAGTTGGAACAAACTTCACACTTAAGCGAAGATTTGAGACTTGTGACGTACATTCCAGCCCATGTTACAAGTGCTGTAGTTTTGGTGCGTTACACGATGATACGCTCCTTTTCCATGATACTGCGAAATACGATGCGTCCTCATCAGATCTGACCGTGCAGTACCGTTTAAATTCTCCTGCTTAAAGAACTGTGAACAATACTATGTTTTTAAGGTTTCCAGTTTTATATATGACATTCGGTTGAACGTCCGCTTGTATGTTTTCCAAAATTTCTGGAAAAACTGGGCATAATTTTGGATTCTCTCTGCATAAGCCAAGCTAGTCTGATAACGTCTGCTGCGTTTGTGTGTGAACTTGTCCGCGTGCAGGCCTCTTTGCAACCTTCCCAAAATGACGAGGGGCTACAGGTAGGCGTTTTGGCCCACAAAACTTGCGTCCTAAAGTATTTGATATTTCAGGATACTATCCCATGACACCTGTCTGATAACATATTTCAAGGTGTTACGAATGGCGATTTCCTCTATACTTTCGAGTTGTTGAGGAAACCCTGGGCATCGTCCCCAATGTTCGACCAGGAGACCGCGGGAAGCTCTCCTCACGCTTTTGAGTCTCTGCGGGATTGCATTCTTTGCGGAAGCGGATGCCACCCCACCCTTATTTTTGGGCACATATCCCATGGTCTCTATGGTGAACAGCTCAGCGATCGAGCTCCAGGTCAAGTTGTCCGAAGCCGGACGAGTATCATACGTGGCACTGCTTCAGGGTTCTGCCTTGCCCACCACTTCCGAAGTTCGTGCATTGACCGGTCCTGGTGGAGCTCCCGCTGCTGCTTGCGGCATCTTTGCAGCGCCGTCTTCCGCTTCACACTCGCAGCTCATTGAAGGTAACCACCGCTGCTCTGTCAAGGAGCCCTTCTGCTTGAACACTCCGTGCACTGAACCTGAGACCGTGTCAAGAAGCACTTACGTTTTATCCGGTTAGGGCCTTGCGCTCCCGTCTCTCGTCGCTGCGCTAGAATAGCGGATGCGCACTGAAGCCAGCCAACGTCGCAGTAGCAGAACAGATTGCCGAGGGGCGTGCGCCCCTGGCAACCAAGCCGACGATGAGGTGATGGGAGTTGTGCTTTGGACCTTTCGACGACCCGTTGCGTCCGGAACGACTTCACTGGTCGCACTAGCGCCTTCACTGTCGTGAGTTTGAAGTGCACAGTTTAGAGCGGCGGACCCCGAGCGTCTCGCGTACTTTGCAGAGCTTCGCGCGGCTAGCGAGTCCACAAGCCAACGCGCGCGATTTATATTCCTTCGCCGAGGATGGGCTGCTTGCAGGGACCGGCTCGTGCAGCGATCCCAGTCCGTTCGAGCTCTCGAACAGCATGCAATCCATTTTCGAGGAGTCCTTCTATTCTTTAAACGTATTCAACACCCCACACTGCGTGCGCTGCCCGCGCATCGACGCCGATACGGTGTACGACATCTACCTTCTTGCCGAGGACAACGCCGCACCCCCAAACATTCAGAGCGCAGTATCGCCGGTGGTGAGCGCCTTGACGGCTCGCAGCAACGGCACCGGCGGCTTTACCGCCCCTACTTTCAACACGACGTACCCCCCACAGGTCCGCTCCATTTCAAGATGCCTTCTCCTCCACAGATGTGGGCCTGCACGTGTCCACTGCGAGTACCCGAGGTCTGGCAGAGAGTTTTTTGAAGCGTCCACGTGTTTGGTGAGAGCCCAGGAAAATACGTAATGCCTGTGATGCGTCCTCGTGTGCTCCGTCCGCTGCGCAGGTGACCATAACCGGCTCCAGCTACTTTTACACAGCAGTGAGGCTAGATGCCGACTCTGAGGTGGCATACGCGGTGATGGATGCCGGCTCTGCGGCGCCCACTTCCGCGGAACTCTTCGCAGGAGTCGCCGGCAAAACCGGGGTCAAGGTGCGGCTTCTGCTGGGCCTCAGTGACTGCACCTGCTCCCGACACCATGGGTGCAACCGGCAGGGCGGGACCTTCTGGCGAAGGCGGGCAGGGCTAGGAATATGCTCGGCGAGCGGAGATGGATCCATCTGATGACGGTGGGCTGGGCTCATCTTGCTTGGGGGAAGCTGGGATGGTTAGAATCTGTCAAATGGAGGGAATTCGGAAGGGGATGGCCCCGACGGGGAGGGCAACCACGGAGGTGCAGTTAGGACAGTTAGCGGGGCAAGGTGAGCTGCGGTGGGCACTCCAAGGGGGGGGCCGGGGCGTACTGCGTGGGACATCTCGGGGCAATCAGGCAGCTTCGGACCTGGACGGGGAGAGTAGGCAGGTACCACCTCTCGTGCATTGCACCGGGGTTTGGATGTTTGGACAGTCAGCAGGGCAGGTGTGGAATAATATAGTGAGGGCATGCACGGCCTTCACGATGGGGCGAGCAGGCAGGGTTCGAACATTCCGAGAGGAAGGAGTGGCAAATGGTGTGTGGAGCATACAGGGGTGGGGCAGCAGCCTTGTATCCAATGATCATGCACTCTCTAGCTCGGTGATTCCTATAGCTGGCTTTAGTGAAATTTCAACGCCTATGGACGTCCCATCTTTCTCCTCGTGATGACTTCTCGATGTGTGTACATCTTTGTCAGTCGCTTTCCACCGTCGGATATGATGCAGCTGGCAGTGCAGAGGTACATCATTTTGCTTTGCACGCGTCGGCATAAAGTATCCAACACGCGCAGCTCATGCTCATGCCGAAGATGCATCACAAGCATTTCCTGTGTCTTTTCCTTAAGGCATCCTTGGAGCGTGTCCAGGAGCGGTGCTTGATTCCAAAGAGCCAAGCGACGACTCGAATCGCCTCGTTCGTCCTGCAGAGAAGATGCCTGTGGTCAGTGGCGCGTGCGCGGTTAGGGCTTGACCAGATCGGTGTGCGCCGGGGTCGCAGAATTCGGGGACATCGAGCACGATGACGGCTGGGCAAGAGGGGCTCCAGGCCATGCACGGGAGCCTGGAGCCCAGTACGAGCTATGACGTGTACCTCGCAGCTAGATCCACTGACAACGGTCACACCTTTTCTCAGGTGGGCAGTGGTGGCCCTCTGCCAGCGAAGCCCTGCTTTTGTCATTCTGCCGTCTGTTCACCCACCGCCGTGTTTCTCAAAAAAAAATGTGCTCGTTGTGCGGATGCGGTGTTCAGTCACCTGCCGTTGAGTTTGCAGGCATACACCACGTACCTGGCGGGCTACACAACCACCGGGGCCTCGCCGAAACCGATCATAAACTCCACAGTCTCCAACACCAACACGATCTTTCCCTTCACCATCGTGTTCGACCGCCCGGTGACCGACTTTCAATGCCGTCCCTGGACGTGGAATTGCGATGTGGATGTCACAGGTGACTTCCAGAGCTCTTCAAAAGCATGCACTCGCCGAGCCTGAAGTGAGCTATGCTCTGATGTGTATGCATCCTTCGGAATGCGCTTGACCAGGCCTGCTGGCTGGGAACTTATGTAGTCAAGGGCTGGTGTATGGCAGGGGGCACTGTCACGGACAACGACGTTTCAAACCCCTCGGAAGATATGATGCACTGGGAAGGAAGCATTACCCCAACTCGGGACGGTGAGGTGACTGTGAGCGTTGAGGTGAGTGGCGCTTACGCTGGTATGTCTCAGTGCGGGTCTCTCTCTCGGGGATGGCACACGGCATGTCCCTTGATGCCATAATGTGCGACGCCTGGTCACCGCCTACGCAAGCGACTAATGAAGTATCGGAAAAAAAGGGCGAGGAGGGGGGATGCGGGTTGGCGAGCAGCACGGGCGTGGTATCGACAACTACGACGGTGGTCTGAGCGAGCGAAGCAACACTTTGGTGGTCAACTATGACACTGTGCGGCCCAATGTGACCCTAAGCATCGTCAGCAGCAGCCAACTGAACATGATTTTCCGGATTAACTTCAGCGAGCCCGTGTTCGACTTTGGTTGGGGATCCATCAAGAAGACAGGTTGCAAGCAGACGGCATTCGACCTCATCACCCCGACGCTTGTGTGGGAGGCCACCATCTCCTTTACTTCCTCTTACTGCCTGGTGGAAGGTACGAGTGCGGCTTGGTGAATGCTTGCGTGCATGGTGCTATCCGCAGTCATCCTTGGCATTGCCCCAGATGATCGGATGCCAATCTGAGGATTGATCCTATCCGAGGGAATGCAGCTCAGACTTCAATCTCACCACACGCATTACGAGCAATGAGGGCAGCTCAGACTTCAATCTCACCATGCATTACGAGCAATGGGGCAGCTCAGACACAATCCTCACCCGCGCTTAATACGACAATGAGGGCAGCTCAGACTTCAATCTCACCATAATACGAGCAATGAGGGCAGCTCAGACTTCAAATAAATACCATCACATTGAACAATAAGGGAGCAGCTCAGACTTCAATCTCGCCATATGCGAGCAATGGGAGCAGCTCAGACTGCAATCTCACCACGCATTACGAGCAATGAGGGCAGCTCAGACTTCAATCTCACCACGCATTACGAACATGCCGTGGTATGAATAGATGTACCGGCTGCAATCAATATACAGTGATTAGAGTGGAGAACAGTATGAGCAGCAACCCCGCCACGTGAGCCTATGTTGCTGGTGGTCACCAGGCCAAGCGCGAGATGATACGGGGGTTCTTGGTCATTCTGTTGATGTGCGCAGTGATCCACCCGCAGTCATCGTGGTGCAATGAGCGGTTGGCCCTCGCAGGGTAAGAACCGGGGATCGGTGGGGTGGCTCTGCAGTCCCTGAGAACAATGCCAACGACACCGCCAAAAACCCAAACTTCGACTCCAACAAGCTCGAGCGAGTCTTTGACGGCCACGAGGCAGATGATGGGCTCTTTCTAGGTGCGATGTTGGGTCTGTTCGAATCCTTCAAACCCTTGCCTTGGCCCGTTCTCGGTGACCCTTGCCTTGGCCCTTTCTCGGTGACCCTTGCCTTG
>LGRX02026804.1:0-21920 GCA_001247695.2 Cymbomonas tetramitiformis | reverse complement strand
CTGGCAGGTGGCTCATGGGCACATCTTGTCAATAAAGCGCGGAGGCTGCTGGCTCACGGCCACATCTTGTCAATAAAGCGCGGAGGCTGCTGGCTCACGGGCACATCTTGTCAATAAAGCGCGGAGGCTGCTGGCTCATGGATAGGGATTGGAAGAGAGGGCACTGATCGTATGCTGGGGGACTTACTGGCCGAGGCCGTGCCGCTTTTGTTGGTTGAAGGAGCCCCGAAATCTATTTCCATTCGGGTATAAATAAGTGCCCCATCCTGATGCAGCACCCGCAATGCTCACCACCGTATGGACGATACTCAGAGCGAATGGATCGAGGTACCGAGGGCGCACCCGCCATGTCGCCCGTGGCGGGTTCAAAGCGAGCCTTGGAGTGGGCAATCTTCCGCATCACGGCGTCTTTCCTCACGGGAATGGACATCCACATGTACGGGTAAGTGAAGAGCGTGCTGTCCGGGGGCAGCTTCAGGGAGGCGATCGCCTGCAGCTGGTCCGGGCTGACCTGCAGAATCAGCCACGCAGTCGCGCTAGATGAGAGGCGTGCAGTGCAGTTTCCAACTGGACGCAACATGGGGACCACGAAATTCCACCGGCGAGCCCTGCTTCACACTGCTGACGTGTTTCGTAAGTCACACCTAGAGCACGCCTCTGGAGCGTCTGCCTGGCGCGAGCAGCGCGGTGGACGCCTCCGTGCTCGGGTAATGCACTTCGACTGGCGCCGGAAACAGTGGGCGTATATACCTGGGCGACTCTCAAGGCAAAGTCGTCTGGGCTGCGCCATACCCTCCAGGCCCCTTCTATACCTGGGGTGTTCTCAAGGCAAGTCGTCTTGGGTGCGCCGCACCCCTCCAGGCCCGTTCTATACCTGGGCAGCTCTCAAGGCAAGTCGTCTGGGCTGAGCCGCACCCTCCAGGCCTGTCCGTGGGCACCAGGCGCCCGAGAGCTGGCAAGGGCGCGGCGGCCGGGTCTGGCGGCAAGCTCCTCTGCTTCCCCCTGAGCCGCCGCGTGCTGCGCCAGCTAGATATGGGACGTAGGGATGTGAGGGCCCTCTAGTTGTGGGACACCTGTTTGGAAAGCTCGATAGTCTTGGTGATAAGCTCACGGACCTCCAGCTGGTCCACCGCAGGCAAGTTGCTCATCAGGGCTCTCAACTCTGCGTAGTCACACCTGCGCCATGAGGCACCAAACACCCTCCGCCATCCCTCCACTGTCATACATGCCTCCTGGAGTGCACATCTTACCCACCGGACACAGGCGCCTGTCGATCGACGCAGCGCCTCCTGGCAGACACCCAAGGGCCTCCGTGAAAACCTGCACAAGGTCGGTGAAGCGAGCTCTCTAGGGGAGCTGAGAGAGCGCCCAGGCCCTACAGCGGCGGCACAAAAAGGGCTTTCGGGGGGGTGGTGGTGAGACCAGTGCCCAGGCCCTCCAGGAAGAAGGAAAAGCTTTGGACCGTGCCTGGTGGTGAGGATGCGGTCACGATTATGTTTGAGCATCACCACACTGTAGTACAGGGGCATGGTCGGGTCGGTGCACAGAAAGAAGTCGAATAGCCGAGCCGCCGCCGGCAAGTCGCTCATGGCGTGGGCAAACCACGTCAACACCCATGGCACTGCGAAGTGGCTCCCGGTGTCATCATGTCCGATTTCCGCCTCCTTTTCTGCCTGCTTCAGAAACTCGAACAGCTCCAGGTCCTGCAATCCACGCACGATCAGTCATCGAGATGGCCCACGCGAAAGAACACGCCCCTGGTGCTACAGGACTCGGCTGAGGTGGCGGAGAGCGTAGAGGGACACTGCTGGTGACCACACCCCTTGTGCTTTGCCACATCCAACACGGGATGCTGACATGGCGGGAGGCGTCGGGCACGATGTAGAGAGCACGAAGACGGCATGACTCTTGGCACGCGCACCTCGTGCCTCAGCAGCGGGAAGAAGAGCTTAAGGTACTGCATCACGAGCTCCAAAGAAGGGCGGCTGCAGTCGCGGAGATGGTGCATGGCCAGCACCTGAGGCACGGGAAAAGCCAACACTGCGTCGCTCAGAGCTTCGCCTCTCACACAGGGGTCCGGGCCCCCTCGCTGCGCGGCAGGCGCAGAGCGAGGTGGGGAGCACCTCCAGGACGGGATACGCCGCGTCTTCTCCCATTATCAACATAACAACCGCTGCCACGTCGTGAAAGCCCTGGCCAGTCAGCCCACGTTCCACGTCAGATGCGTACATCGACCGATTGGTATCGTCACGTCAAACGCGTGAATCGGGCGTAAAGTGCAGGTGGCGGACCTGGTAGTAAAATACGTCACCAGGATGGCTACAAACCACGCCGTTGATCAGCCGTTGGAGGGACCGTCGCAAGTTTTTCAGTTGGGTGTCCGCCGAGGACACATCACCCGTCACCCTCGCTGCGAGCCATGCTGCGCACGGCCCCGCGAAACGGGTCTCAATCTTCCACAGCGGACGCGCAGAGCAAAAAGCGGAACGTGGGGAGGGTCAACAGGAAAGCGAGGAAGCTCCCACCAGAACGTTCCACATCGACGGCGACGGTGTTCGCATCTTGGTGGCCCTTCACCGCCTTCTGGCGGTACCCAAACGAGTCAGCTGAGTGACGATTTATGCCCAAGAGCTTCGGCCACAGTTTCTTGCGATTCTGTTCAGCACAGTGATTGGAGTCAGACACACGGCGCAGAAAGCCAGCAACCGTAGAACTGGAGGCGCGTCTTGGCGGGAGCTGCCGAATAGTCTGCAATCCTCGCGGTGAGGCTTTGAGTGGGTTACACGGGTATCCGCATGGAAAAGACCAACCACCTGCTGCGACAAGTGGCAGAAAATAAAGGGCCGGTGTACAAGAAAGCTCTTCGTCAGACCTCGGCCACAAGACTTAGTTGAGAGACTCCACAAGGGCCTCTCAGACCCCACAAGGGCCTCTCGGACCCCACAAGGGCCTCTTCGTGGCAGGGCTTGGTGAGGAACATAGAAGGCGCATGGAAGGAACTCAGGAAGCAGCGTGATCCAAAGAAACGGACAACTTTCTCAGTAAGTTACACGCAGAGCGTACACGAATGGCGTTGCAAATGCAGTAAGCGAGCGCGTTCCTCCATGCTGTGACAATCGACTGACTGACTTGACGCGCTTTCGCGGAACGTGGACGCACCCGATTACTAACTAGACCTCTTTCCACGGCTATTTTCCGCATCTCATCCATAGGGACTGGATCCTCTCGGCAGAGTAAGGTCAGCTTGTGCACTGTCTCGGTATCTTCTATCTGCGCCTCTAAGAGCCTGTGAGCTTTATCAGGATCCTCGAGAGCATCTTCCATTGCTTTGTCCTCAGGGACTGGCTTATTTTCAGGTCCCTCCCCGTTTTCCTTCCCCTCCTCCTTCTCCTCATTTCCTTTCTTGGTTTTCTCTTTTTCATCGGACATTCTAGGTTTGCAGCTTCGTCTAAGTTACAGCGGAGTCTGCATGCACCGTACTATTTTGACAAATTCACCGTCACACAAACCGCGCGCGAGTTGGTTGGCCTGAAGACGACTTTAAAATATCGAAGTTTATCCTCACCGTTCTCCTTCTGCAAGTAAATGCTTCAGAAATTATCCCTGCTCAACGCAAACGAGCGAACTGATACTGCAAAGCGGCAACGTTGCTAGAAACGTCCCTATTCTTTCGAATGTTGCAAATTGGAGAAACCGCTACGCTGCTATTTGGATTCCCAAAGTCGTGGCATCCACAAGCAGAGTTGAAATACAGTTCGAGATCTCTCAATAGCTTGGTCGAAGGTTTCAATTCATCCACAATTCCGAGACTAGAGGCAAATCAAAAACCAAAAACTTTCCCTCTACAGTTCACCTTCGCTTGTTCAATAACCTAACCTTCCGGCCTCTGGCTGGGGTATCAATATGATTGAATATGTGTCAATGTCGAATGTGAATGTCATTGTCATGTCATGTCATGTCATGCCATGTCATGTCATGCCATGCCATGCCATGCCATGCCATGTCATGTCATGCCATGCCATGTCATATCATGTCATGTCATATCATGTCATGTCATATGTCATGATCGTTCGTTCTAGTTCGTTCTAGTTTGTAGATTCAAGGTTGAAGATTCTCGATTCGACACATCGACACTTCGACAGTCCGGACCTCCGAATCTCCCGTCCGATTAGGATTTGCTCGAAACTCAAACTGGAAACTGTAACTCTAAACTCAATGAACTAGCCAATGACATACCAGATACCTCCTTGGTATTGAGTACTGTATGACACTATATTTATTGTATTATCAATTATGTATATTCAATATTGCGGTGCAGGCGAGAGCGCTGTTTTAAAAACCCGAAATCAAAAGGTCTCAGCGTCGAGATTCAGACGAGAATCGAGCAACAACAAGAAGGAAAAGGATTTTCCGGTCGATAAACGTGAATTGCAAGCTCGTTGTTTTCAGGCAGTTTTCAGAGGTCAAAAGATACTGCAGGAGTCCTAAGATATTTTCACAGGAAGTCACGTTGCTGCTTATCCCTGCTGCCATAGCCGCCGGTCGTCCGGAACGTTAGCGAAAGCGCACCTCGAAACATGCGCTTTTTAGCGCGTCTATGGAGCCAATATACACGAAGTTTACAAACGTCCCCATATACGACAAATATTGCCTCAACAGCAGTCATCACGTGCAGCGGAGATGTTGTTGCCCAAACCATTGAGCAGCACTACCGTGAGACTACCACAGTCCGGAGAGAGGGATGTCCGACGCACTCTGATCCCAACACCTTGTGGGATAACTACAGCGCTCTACGATCAGCTTCAATGTTCTCATGGGGACTTACATGGGGGGGTGCGCCGTTAGTTTATTGGTTCCATTCGCTGGAGAAGACCTTCCCCGGAACCAAAGCGAGGACAGTTGCCACCAAAATCGCCATCAACTGCACCATACAAGCACCGGTGACCAACGCGCTATTCCTTGGTTGGTGCATCTACTGGAGCTCACCATCCTTTCCCCATATTCAAGGTGTGCACATATGCGCTGTCCTCTTGCCTACATTGGAGCAGTGTTTGGCAGATATTTTGGTTGGTTTAATCGGGAAAAGGGTATGTGGGAGTCATGTTTCTCCTGAGAAACGACATTTTACAGGAGGCGACATACAATACAGCTCGGCGCGAATTGAAATTGCTGAACTTACTATTTCTCTGTCTCGCGTAGGGCTCCTCGAGAACTGGCGGGAGAAGCTGAAGCTGGACATGGTCTCCACCACTCTACGTTCGTGGAGTGTCTGGGTGCCGGTGCATACCATCAATTTCTTCTTTGTTCCTCCTCACCTTCGGGTCCTCTGCGTTTCAACTTGTGCGTTTCTATGGACTACATATCTATCAATAGTTGGTCACAGGAAATAATTGGGCTCAATAATAGGATTCGAAGCAGCGGATCAAAATGGTGACTTAAGAAGCGTGTTCGCATCGCTTGTTTGTATCCTCATTGGGATAATTTTTGTGCGTGTGGAGTATTCTCCTCTTTGGCTCACTCCAGGTGTCCGCTTGGCTACAAGAGTGAGGTTCAAAGACGATGCTATGGTGCTCATTACTAGTCGCAACTTTGTGAAGTATGTTAGCAATCGCCATATTCTTAGCCGATTCGGCTGAAGTTGTGTGAGAGTATTGTATGAGTAACAGTGTAGGAGAAACCGATATCGAAAGTTTACGTGATGGCGTTGGCAAGAAGTATCTCCTTCACTCTCTGCGACTTAACACCACGACGCCAAGATTTCAACTAACCCCACCGCAACGCCGAATATATTACTTGTGTGGACACGATAATGAAAATACATATCCACATCTAGGCACAGCTTGCTATTATCACGTCCTCTAGACACTAAATTTTGATGAGTTGGTCCATAAGCCATAAGCGTATCGCTAGATTCGTTAACACTTGAAAGGCGATATGGGGAATAAAGTAGGAATATAAGCAATCGCTACATGCAATCGCGCGTCGGTTCGCGTGGACTTTGGATACACTAGGCACCTCGGTGAAGCGTATATGGTATCCCCGCGTTGAATCCACACACATGCGGCGCCCATTTCTTTGGCGAAAATGCCACGGGTGTGTTGAGATTAGTGCGATGAGGCAGTGACTCGCACTAGAGGGATATATCCAACTGATATATCCAGTCGAGTCATGATGCAGTGTTACCGTTCACTTTATGAGTCATTTGATTTGGTATTGATAGTGAAAGATAGAGATAACTTAAACCTAAAACCCGTTCTCGGTCGGTCGGTCAAACGGAACTATACGCCTACTAATTGTACGACTACTGCAGTGTCACACTCTAGGGGAATATATCCGTTCGGTATATTCAGGTGTATTATCAGTAACGCAGTCGAGTGCTTAGTGAATACCAACTTAAACTGAATTAAGAGAAGTGATAACTTAATAACTAAACCTAAACCCGGAACGGTCACACGGACTCGTATTGTACTCGTACATGTACCCTAGTCACGATCTCAGTCTGGACTCTCTGCCTCAGGGGCATGCCTGTCAGGGTTGCCTGGTCAGACGAACTCAGTACACCACCTCCATACTGGAGATGGTGCCTAGGATGCTAGAATACAGTGCAAGTTGCTGAAATCTGTATAGGCAGCCCTGACCGGGAGTCCCGGTGCAGGCCCCTATGACAGATTCCTAGGTAGCCAACCCTGGACCTGTGACTGATCCGTAAGCCCGTGTTGTGACACATCAAGGTGTCACAGGTAGCTAGGAACGAGACCGTTCCGACTCCGTGACCGTTCCGGGTATATCTAGCTTAGGGTTTATTTTCTTATGAGAGTTTATCCACACAGTTCGGGACCCTCTAGTGAACTAGGATATTCCGGTAGGTCGTGGCCCCATCCACGCTTTATTCCACTTGCTAGTTTGGCCATGATTGGCTAAACGGCCGCTCGGAGAGGTGGTGCGCGTTTGCGCGTTTGGGCATCAGTAGGGATTGTGAGATGAGCAGCTTGCGGTGAGCGACTTTGAGCCGCAGCTATGGGGTGCCGGCTTGGATCGCGTATCGTCGTCGCAATGTTCATTCACGGTTTTCTGCACGCTCCGATCCCGCTTGCTACCGAATTTTGGGTTGGTGACCTTGGCACCTTTGACTTCGACGGCATCTTCCTTTGCCCCTCGCTCGCATGGCTCGACCGTTCCGTCCGTATCTGTGACGTCGCATTTTCCCCGCGACCCTACCCAAACGTGTTGCAGCGTACCGCCTCCCCTCAGGCTTATCTAGAGATGGGAGTCACTACGAGATCCAAAAAGTCCCTCACGAGGGACAGCGACATCGACGCCTCTCTGAGGTTGATCGACGGGGTACGGAACACACCAACGGCAGCTACGCCTTCCGTTCCTACCCCCAACCCTGCATCGAACGAAGACGCGGACGTGGCCGCCAGACGTTACCTGCAGGAGCAATCCAAGCTCGTCGACGAGATCTACAAGGCGCGACTACATCGAGCTTGGGCCAAGAGTATCCGTGAGGATATTCTTGGCGACAAGAAACATCATTTTCGCGGTACGGACGACGTTGGCCTTCTGTCCGACCTGGTGGTGCAGCTTCGTACGGAGTTTCAGTCGGCTGGACTGGAATTACGTTCCTTCGACCTCGACGACCCTCTGGCACCCGTGGTCGACAGGGTGAATGGTCTTCTCTACGACGTTCTGGCGCTGGTGATTGAGAAGCACAGCAACGCGTTCGTCTGGGTGACTGGTACCGATTCTTCGACTGCCCGAGATGGACGGCGAGCCCTTATCGACATCATCAAGGGTTGTGTTCCAATGGCGCTACGAGAGTCGCGGCAGGAGGAGCACGCCGCGTTGCGTTGCAAACGTTGGCCCGCAGCCGATCTTGGCTAAGGAGCAACGTTTGGTGCGGGATAACCGAGCTTCCGACTGGACACCGACCGAGGCCACGAGAAAAATATCCCTCTACACCCGACTCGGCCCCGTGTTCTACGCACTACGCTGCAATGAAGGTCCGCTATCCCATGGCCGCTAACTTGACCCACGTATCGCGGGTTTCGCTCCGTTCCATGGTTGTGGAGATTTACCAGGCTTGGGCACAGACGGGGGGAAGGCGGCTTCTGGCGCGGACGGCATCTCCGCGCACCTGTCCAGCAGCGAGTACGACGCGCTGCTGCAGAAGATCGCTGAGCTCAAGGAGCTCGTGCAACGGCAACATGGTGAAGCCGCTCCGGTGGTGCGGTAACAGCGGGAGCGGGTGCAACAACGGCAGCAGCAGCAGCGGGGGCAGCAGCCGCGAGGATTCCGCGTGGGGACCCACAAGGCCCCATCGGTGGGATTCCAGTGTCATTCCAGACATACCCATTAGGGTTTCAGCCAGTATTGACATCACGCGGCATGGAATTGGCCAAAACCGAATTCATCATCGTTTTTATCAACATCAAATTAGGTAATACATGTACTATCATCACTACAATACATTGGAGATTTTTGCGGGCAATACCCAAACTCCCAACTTGGTCATTTTGACCCCCCTTGGGGTGCCATGTGTTCGACCGCGACGATCAGCGGGCGAAGCCGTTCTGCGGTAGGTGCAAGAAGGCGGGCAAAGGTGATAACTATCACTTCTACCGCGACTGCCCGCTGGGCGGGCGCCAACACCCGCCCACCTCTGCTGCAGCATTCTGTGTTCCCATCGACGAGGAGGACGCAGAGGGGGTGCACGCGCTCGCCATGTGCGCGTTGTTCCAGCAGTCAGCAGATGATGGAGCGGATTCCTTCGCACGTGCGGCCGCCGTGTACGGGCCGCCCGCGGTGCTTTGTGCGGGAGCGGTGGGCGGCATCGACGTGTCCGCCTACGGCTTCACGGTGGAGCAACAGCCGGTTTCCGATGGAGATGATATTCTCCGCCGACTCGACGATCTTGCCATGGAGGTTCACTCCGCGGCCAACCCGCATGTACATTACACCCACGCATCTTTCCCGCCTCCTGGCGGCATCGAGCAGCAGGCTTCGGCTCTGGTGTGCGGGCCCGCCGCAGCGGGGACCACGCCAGAGGAGCAGGTTCCGGCAGGTGGTGCGGCGGCATCGGCATCCGCCGTGCCGGCCCCTGCTATGGTAGTAGCCTGCAGCAGGCATGTGGCACGTGTGGGTGGACGGGGGTTACATACTTAAGTGCATAATTTCGGAAAATGTTATTATACGGCTTGATATTTTTGGAGAAGTTTGGAGAAGGTTTGGACAAACTCAAAAATATAAAATTTTGACATTTAGGGTTTAGGAGTAGTCGTGCGGGGCCATTTTGGTCACGGCAAACCGCAGGAAATCGTGTTTTGCACTTGGCATGCATGCGCGTCGCATGAATGTGTTGATAAAAGGTCACCGCTGAGTTTGGGGAGGTGCACCAAGTTAGTTGAAGGCACTTGAAAGTTGCATAGCCAAGATTTTAGGGTTTTAGGGTTGCTGGCGGGTGAAATATTGGCTGTGAGAGCAGGGGTTTCGCGTATGCGGGGTCCGCTATAAAGTGCATAATTTCGGAAAATGTTGTTATACGGCTTGATATTTTTGGAGAAGTTTGGAGAAGGTTTAGACAAACTCAAAAATATAAAATTTTGACATTTAGGGTTTTGGAGTAGTCGTGCGGGGCCATTTTGGGCACTGCAAACCGCAGGAAATCGTGTTTTGCACTTGGCATGCATGCGCGTCGCATGAATGTGTTGATAAAAGGTCACCGCCGAGTTTGGGGAGGTGCACCAAGTTAGTTGAAGGCACTTGAAAGTTGCATAGCCAAGATTTTAGGGTTTTAGGGTTGCTGGCGGGTGAAATATTGGCGGTGAGAGCAGGGGTTTCGCGTATGCGGGGTCCGCTAGAAAGTGCATAATTTCGGTAAATGTTGTTATACGGCTTGATATTTTTGGAGAAGTTTGGAGAAGGTTTAGACAAACTCAAAAATGTTATTTTTGACATTTAGGGCTTTGGAGTAGTCGTGCGGGGCCATTTTGGGCACTGCAAACCGCAGGAAATCATGTTTTGCACTTGGCATGCATGCGCGTCACATCAAAATTGTGATGCCCCAAGTTTGTTCAAATGCTTGAGCATAAATATGCAAAAAATGTTATCATTATTGCATTGTGAATGCCAAATCCCATACTATATATTTGAATGCAAAAATTACAACAGTGATAACACGCGCTCATGCTCGGCAGCAGGCATCTTGTACACATCCCCTCTTTTAACTAGGCGCACATCGGTTGCACGCACGGCTTCACAAGAGATCAAGCACTTTTTACTTGTGTCTAGTATGTAGTCATCTCTCACATCGGCATCTTCCCATTCAAAGTACCTCCCCGAAACCACAAATTCTCCCGGGGCAAAATATTGCCCATAGTCATCTCGGCGCCCCCTAGGTCCAACCTCCGTCACGGCGGATAACGCCTTCACCAAGTAGTAGGCGTGTGTGCGGTCCGCCGGGTCTCGGTGGACCGCGATGATGCATCCGCGCCGCACCGCTACACTCACATCACTCGCATACTCCTCCACCAACTCCCGCACCCTTGCCGCGTCCGCACCCGTTGCGGGCGTCAATTCCACCTCCCTCCACAAATCCACATGCGAGCTCTCCAAACAGTTCTCGGACGTCGGCATGGACGACACACATTCGCATAGCATGACACGCAATAGCATGTCCTGTCGCGCACCAGCAACTTCCCCTCCACGCCCGATCGCACCGAATGCAGTTGCAAAGTGCGCTCCAAAGATTTGTATGCGATGCGCGCCGTGTGATCAACCGCCGACAAACCTCCCGCCACCTCTTTCGTCGCGTCCTCGGGAACTAGATAAAAAATCGTTGATTGAATGCGGCCCTCGACTTCGTGTAGCTGGTGTCCGCGCGTGTGCGCAACCTCTCCACACAAAAAGCATAGAGATCGGCCGCACACAAGATCTTCCCATACCATTTGTCACCCTCCGAAATTACCGCCACCGCCGCTGCATGCTTCACGTGTGCCCCGCTCCGTCCTGCTCCCCTTTAGCATGCGCCGTCTCAAAGAAGTTCCGCTGACAAGGAATCCCCAGCGACCATTCCATTTTGCTGTTCCCCACGTCCGCGAATCCCGCCGCGCACTTGTTCTGCCCCGCACAGCCATCCGCCCATTCGTGAATAAATATTGGCTTCGGAATCCCCCTTTTCTCAAAGTACTCCTTGATGATCACCTCTCGCATGTACTGAATGAATCTGTGATCATGCTTGCGGTCATCACTGATAAAGTACACATAGTCCTTTATCACAACCGGGTTCTCCGCCGTGGACTCTACCCCATCGACTTCCTTGCACGCGTGCCGCCATAATACACACACCAACACAGTAGCCTGCTTCACCACCCAGTGCAAACTCTGAACTTCCCTCGGGATGTTCAACGAATGGTTCTCGGAGAAGTCGAAACACCACGCCGTATGCCCCAACGGCAAATCCGTGATACACGTCTTAAATTGACGGTGCTGGTGCAAGGCCATGAATGTATGGTAAGCATAGGGACGCAAAAACGGGCAGTCCCCGACGCCATTTAGCCTCCGCCACTTCCACGATTCCGACGCCGCGTCCTCGCACAGAAAGCGTCCATTGCACCGACAGTTTGGCGACTTCCCCGGTTCGTGCCCCAGCAACAACGTTTGCAGCTTAGATATCAACGCCCCCAATTTCGTCTTCTTCTGCAAAAACTGCAACCTCCTAACCTCTTTCCCTTCGTCGTCGTACTTGCCCGTACTCAGAGTCTCATAGCACGACCACCTCACCTCCTCCGCATATTGCACCTCCTTCTCGCACACTTTAAAGTTCTTCAAACCTCCGCACTGTTTGCAGGTTTGCAACAGGCACTCTATGCGGTGCTTATCCCCTTCACGCGGGCACAACAGACTCTCCGCGAACGTGGAGGTAGACTTCCCCGCCTTCACGATGCCACACACTTGCCCCGTCGGCGCACCCACCGCGCTCTCCCTCTTTTCCTCCGCCGTCCGTGGCACTCGGGGGCAACACTTCTTATCATTGCACGGGCACTTCTTGTGCACCGCCTCCCGTGCTTCGTCGAACCCTTTAAGCACCATGCGCATGTCCTCGTGATACCTACAACAACAAGAGATGTTGTCCCTTCTTGTCAACCGTACCACATTGTGCGGTTTGCAAACTCCGCCTTCTCAAACGACCTTTGCCCCACCTTCACGCTTGGATATTTCGCCACAAATCTCCGGTACACCACTAGTTGCGAAGCCTCAAGCCAATGCTTGCTAACGTACTCACGGGGCGTCTTAAGCTTCCCCGTGTGTGGATCTCTTGCCAACACCACGTCCTTCTTACAAGGACTCACGCGCGTGTTGTCCGGGTGCAACCAAAAGTCGCGGATGAGTGCACAAGTGGCTTCCGCCATGCACACTGAACGACGCCCACGTCGCTTGGGGCGCGTCACACCCACGTGCAAGCTCCTTCGTGCACGCTCGGCATTGCCCACCCTCGCACCCGCCAGCATGTTTTTATGCCCCGTGATGCCCGCATATCCTACACGCTTATGCACGCCTAACATTGTTGTCGCTGCGGTTAACACTTGCCCCTCTTGCATGTTCTCGCCAAACACTGCGGCCGCCACTGCAAGCTTGTGCTCCTCGTTCAAGTTAGAATTCCTACTCGACAGCGCCCCAAAGACCGCAACCAGGTTTTCTAGAATGCAGTCCATAGCTTTGGTCTTCGCCATTTCTGTATCACCGAACAACGCTGCGCGACAGCGTTGCAGTACACCTACTGCCACTTCCTTTGGCAGCGTTTCAATGTACCCCCTCACCGCTGAAGCGATGCGGTTTGGGGACCTACTAAAAATCTCGCTCATCTTCCCTATCCAGTGGTTCCTGTTTCCTCGCTTCAGTGGCGTGTATTCCTGTGGTCTGTCAACTTCGTGACGTGTCAGCGACCGACGCAAACCATCTTCTTGCCCCTCTATCCCTCCTTTGGACACTTCGCGCGAAGTGTCCAGTTCGTCTGGAGAAGAACATTCCTCTTTGTCTGAGCTGTCAGGAATCTGACAATTGCGCAAGGGCGTGGAAGTCGCCTCAGCTCGTGCAGACGCCCAAATATCGCACACCGAATCCAACTTGGTAACCAAGTGTCGAAGCGTCGGCATAGCTTCTTGCGGTAGGGGCCACACTCCAAGAGGTATGGTGCGTGCGGAGTCGCCTACTTCTACTAGAAGAGGTAGCAAGTCCATAAGAATTGGCGGGATATCCCAGTCTGGTCCAGGATTGTAGCTCGCGTCTGAGCCGCACAAAGCTAAAAAGACGCTCATAGCTAGAATGACATGCATGATTCCACATAACTGCCCTAGTAGCCAACGTCGATCATCCCGAACCACGGTGAACTTCACGTGGCCTTCCACGATGTGCACCCCTGCTACAAAAAGGTATGCGCACTCCTCAACAGTCGTTCTCACGCATTTTGTCACAAATCATAATAGTTCATAATAGCTTCGGGCTCTTTACAAATAAAGTACAACCGCACCGTTGAAGCTTGTCGGATTGGGGCGCCGCTTCGTCCCACCCATATCGTTGTCGTTTCTACCACGCTAACCACATATCAAATATACATGAAATATATTCGTGCGAGGGCATGAGCTTCCTCGCACTTCCATCACCGGTCGCATTCTTGAAGAATACGAACGCGTTTCACTTCGAAATGGCGTGAAGTGCTTCATGATGTGGCGCTTTGGAGTTCACCAAATCTGTCAGCGCTCCACATCATAATTTATATCGGTGGCATAATGTTGTGTGCATCGTGATGTGGCGCTTTGGAGTTCGATCAAGTTTTATCGACGGACTCCAAATCTGTCAGCGTTCCACATCATAATTTATATCCGTGACATAATGTTATGTGCATCTTGATGTGGCGCTTTGGAGTTCGATCAAGTTTTATCGACGGACTCCAAATCTGTCAGCGCTCCACATCATAATTTATATCCGTGACATAATGTTGTGTGCATCGTGATGTGGCGCTTTGGAGTTCGATCAAGTTTTATCGACGGACTCCAAATCTGTCAGCGCTCCACATCATAATTTATATCGGTGGCATAATGTTGTGTGCATCGTGATGTGGCGCTTTGGAGTTCGATCAAGTTTTATCGACGGACTCCAAATCTGTCAGCGTTCCACATCATAATTTATATCCGTGACATAATGTTATGTGCATCTTGATGTGGCGCTTTGGAGTTCGATCAAGTTTTATCGACGGACTCCAAATCTGTCAGCGCTCCACATCATAATTTATATCCGTGACATAATGTTGTGTGCATCGTGATGTGGCGCTTTGGAGTTCGATCAAGTTTTATCGACGGACTCCAAATCTGTTAGGGTTCCACAGCGAAATATTTTTGCGTGGGATATTTGTATGTGCATGGTGATGTGGCGCTTTGGAGTTCTGGACGGACTTGAAGGCCCAAGACTCCGCCTTTACTTAATTGACTTATGCTCCTGAAACCTAAGAGTAAGTAGCACGTTAACACCTTGCCCCAGAAACATGGGGGCGAACCGTGGAAAACAGGCTGTTGTGAAAGCTATTGCGAAGAAGAAAGAAGAGAATGTAGTGAAATGTGTGGTCCGCGATTGTGCGGTCCCGAGAACTATTGTACCGAAGATCCAATGCAAGACGTGCCAGGGCTACTTTCATTTCGCGTGTTCTAGCAATGAGGAGGTTGGAGTAATATGCAAGCAGTGTGGTCCTCGGCCGGGGAAGTGCGTTTATTGCAAGAAAAGCGCGAGCATTCTGACTTGTGGTGTTTGTGGAGGTGGTTTCCATCCTTCATGTCAGCGAAAATTCGGGACTGCCGATTGTGGTTTGCTCACAAATCAAAAGAACTGTGGGCGCAAGGAGTGCGAGCAGCGATCAGAGTGTACTGCTAGTGAAGTGGCGGAAGATGCCACCGAGGCCACCGTTAAAACGCTGGCCTCAATTGACGCTCCCCGCGCGTTGGCGGGCTTGGCCAAGGAAGCGCAGAGTTCTCGAAGAAAGTCCTTGGACTGGCCTACTAGCGCGCTGAAGACCGGCGACGCTGGTGAGCACATTTTTCAAAGTGGTCCAATAATATAACGTTGTAATGAGTTTTTAGTTCTATTTATGTTTCTCGTCCTACTTGTGTAAACGTGCTTGGTTTTGGTGTTCTATGAATTAGGTGGGCTCGCCACGGCTCCGCCCTCACCCCCACCGCCAGCACCAGATGAGTCCTGCTTCATATGCGAGAAGGACGATGGACGTGATGTCCACAGGTGCTCGCACTGCAAGGCTAGCTACCATAACGTGTGCATGGTAGCCAAAGGCATTGAAGAGGTGAACAATTGTGGTAGGCCGGAGTGCATGGCGAAGCGCACGGTCTACCCAACCTCCCAAGCCGAGAGAGACGCTGTGAACCTCGCAAAACATGGTGCCATGCTGCTGGAAGGCGCGCTCGAGAACAGTTTGCCGTTGCTTGCGGTGCCGTCGGCGCGGCCCCCGCCCCTTGTTCAAGCGGCCACACCCGAGGGCGTTCGGGTGGGTGTAGAGGGGCCGTCGGGAGGGGCGGAGCAACCCGCGCATGCTCCCGCCCCCACCAGCACGGAGGTGCCCGCACCCGACACCGCAGGGCTGGTAGTGAACGCGCCGTCGGGAGGGACGGCTCAACCCGCGGATGCTCCCGCCCCCACGAGCACGGAGGTGCCCGCACCCAAGACCGCGGGGGTGGTACCGGACGCGCCGTCGGGATCGGCGGAGCAACCCGCGGACACTCCGGCACCTGCCTTGTCCATGCTCTCGGAGTTCTCGGCATCGGCTCCCCCACCCCTTGAAGCGGCCACACCCGAGGGCGTTCGCGGGGGTGGAGAGGAGCCGTCGGGAGGGACGGAGCAACCCGCGCATGCTCCCGCCCCCACCAGCACGGAGGTGCCCGCACCCGACACCGCAGGGCTGGTAGTGAACGCGCCGTCGGGAGGGACGGCTCAACCCGCGGATGCTCCCGCCCCCACGAGCACGGAGGTGCCCGCACCCAAGACCGCGGGGGTGGTACCGGACGCGCCGTCGGGATCGGCGGAGCAACCCGCGGGGGGTGTAGAGGAGCCGTCGGGAGCGGCGGCTCAACCCGCGGATGCTCCCGCCCCCACGAGCACGGAGGTGCCCGCACCCGAGACCGCGGGGGTGGTACCGGACGCGCCGTTGGGATCGGCGGAGCAACCCACGAACACTCCCGCACAGGCATTGCCCGTAGGTGGCCATCAGCGGAAGCCTCGGTGGGAGGACCTGGATCTGCCGCAACGTGTTCACTCGTACAACAAGTACATTAACTTTAGGCCGCGGTATGTGTATGGCGACGGCTTTGGTGGGAAGGAGGGATACGCCGAGAAATCGAACGGGAAATTCTCGTACGGCGGAGTGGTGTTTCACCAGGGTCACTCGGGGGGGTATGTGGTAGGCTCAATCCTGCACATAAAGAATAAAGGGTGGTTTGTCCATTGCGGGGGGCCAATCGATGGGCCGAACGCCGACCCGGAGATGTTTCACACCTTCCGCATGAACAAGCTGAACGTGGGCGTAACGGACAAAGCCCGAGGGGAGGCTTACTTCCGTGACAACGAGCAGATCGACAAAGTGTTCCAGGTCCTCCGGAAGTTCGTGCCTCAACAGATTGCCGTGGAAAAAACGAAGGGCTTCCAGGAGGGCGTGTCCGTGACGGCCCCGTTGAGGCAGGTCAATACGCAGGGTAGAAGTCTTCCAAAATTCTTTACGGCCCGTAAACTATATTTCCGCTGGCCGGCTTTCGGCCAAAACGGTCAAGGAAGAAAATTGCCCGTCACAGGCGTTAGATTTTGAAATTAAGTGTGGGGGTTTGACAAAAAGTGGCATGAAATGCCTATATTCTTGGCCGAAGTTTGGCCGGCTCATATTTTTGTGCGGCCCGGGGGCGAAAGCCCCTTCGGCCCGCTTTCGGCCCGGAGCGAGCTTCTGCGGCCCCGGGCCGGCCCGCCACGGTAAGACTTCTACCCTGTCAATACGGCGGACCGGGTGGAGTTAGGACCCAGCGTTACCCGTGACGACTACCTCTTCGTCGACAAGGACGCGGCATCCGTTGCCCCTAGCCGTGGGGGCGCGGGTTCCGAGGGGGATACGGTCACGGAGGATGCTGCACCGCCTGAGACAATTGCGTCTCAGGCGGTGAAAGGAAGGAAGCGCATGAGGTCGGATTTGGCTGACGGCCACACCTTGCAGAAGCGGGTTGCCGCGCCTGCGCACCTGGCCGTTCCACACCGAAGGGGGAGCCAAGCACCGAGCGACGTGTCGGGTAGGGCACTTGATGCTGGCACGGGGAAAGGCACGGGGAAAGCTGGAGGTGGTCGTTCTCGAGGCCGGAGGTCAAGTGTCGGCAGTGGGGTGCTGGCGGTCCCACTGGCGGCGCAGGTGGAGGTAGAGGAAGAAAGAAGTGGACCTTTGCAGGTGGGCGTGACGAGTGAACAGTTGGAGGAGCTGTTGAGGAAGCAGGGAGAGGAGTTTGGTCGGAGCTTGGAAGCGTTGGAGCAGAGACAGCAGAGCGCACTGGACCAGCGCTTAGAGCTGGAGCGCGCTAGTTTGGAGACGCTCCTGCCGGAAGTGCCGGCCTCCGAGGAACCGCGTCCGGCACCTGTGGCGTCGGCGACGCCCACGGCGGAGCAAGGGACGGAGGGTGAGATCTCAGGTCTGGAAGCAGTTCGTCAGGGCGTCCCGCAGGCCCAGCAGCAGGAGGAACTCCTCCTGGCCCAGCACCTGCAGCAACTCCCACAGTCACAGGCTCAGGTTCATCAGGTGCTGCAGCCCCAGCAGTTTCAGCAGGTGCTGCCGCCTCAGCAGCTTCAACAGCCGCAGCAGCCCTTGCAGCTGCAGCAACTCCCGCAGCCCCCGTCTCAGCTTCAACAGGTGCTGCCGCCTCAGCAGCTTCAACAACCGCAGCAGCCCTTGCAGCTGCAGCAACTCCCGCAGCCCCAGTCTCAGCTTCAACAGGTGCTGCCGCCCCAGCAGCTGCAACAGCCGCAGCAGCCCCTGCAGCTGCAGCAACTCTCGCAGCCCCTGCAGCTGCAGCAACTCTCGCAGCCCCAGTCTCAGCTTTAACAGGTGCAGCTACCCCAGCAGCTTCAACAGATGCAGCAGCTCCAGCAGCTTCAACCGTTGCTGCAGCCCCAACAGCTTCAACCGGTGCAGCAGCCTCAGCAGCTTCAACAGCTGCAAGAACTCCAGCAGCTTCAACAGCTGCAACAACTTCAGCAGCTCCAGCAGCTCTCGCAGCTTCAGCAATCCTACCAGCTGCAACCACAATTGCTCGCGCAACCCCAGCTATTCGCGCAACCCCAGCTATTCGCGCAACCGCTCGCGCAACCCCAGCTGCTCGCGCAACCGCAGGTGCTCGCCCAACCACAGCAGCTCGCCCAACCAGCACAGCAGCTTTTCACCCTGACCGCGGATCAATTGCAGGACCTTGCTCGTGGGGCTTCACGCTCACGTGTTTCCTTGGAAGAGCTGTTCGACAGGCGCTAGCTTAGAAATCGTTTGCCTAACTAAAAGTGCTATTTGAGCTGTCCCGAGAGCCGCATCTTGGTGCTTCGTGCTACAGTAAGCTGCAATTTTTGCATAACTCTAATAACCTGACACTACGGTAATTATGTCACTTGCAAGTATTCATACATTAGATTGTGTATGAACATTGGAATATAAGCATGGAAATGCACTTGCATATTGAATTGCTCTTTATTTTCAAAACATCGGCCGTGTGCATGACACGGCAACCATCCTGATATTTGCAGTGAACAAATTGGTCCCGCGCGGCTCCTGCAAAACCCAAAATATCAAAATATTGCATTATTTTGTTTCTACGAACCTTCTCCGATGTTCTCCAAAAATATTAAATCATACAATATAATTTCCCGCTTGTTATTGGCCTTCTTGTAGCGACACATTCATATGCCGCGCATGCATGCCAAGTGCAAAATTCGATTTCCTGCCGTTTGCAGTGACCAAAATGGCCCCGCACGACTACTCCAAAACCCTAAACGTCAAAATTCATATTTTTGAGTTTGTCCAAACCTTCTCCAAACTTCTCCAAAAATATCAAACCGTGTAATATCATCATTTCCCGAAATTGTGCACTTTATAGCGGACCCCGCACACGCCGAACCCCCTCTCACAACTAATATTTCACCCACACCACCCCGCCAGCAACCCTAAAACCCTAAAATATTGGACATGCAACCTTTTACTGCCTTCTACTATCATGTTGCACCTTCCCAAACCTTGTAATGGCCTTTTATAAACTTATTAATGTGTCGCGCAAGCATTCCATGTGCACAACCACACTGAGAAATAAACGCGGTAAACTGGTGGTAAAATGTGGTAAACTGGTGGTAAAATATGGTAAATTGGTGTTTTACCACCATTATACTAATAGTGGCGATATAAATCCCGTGGGTAATTTCCTATTGGCAGTTGGCGTTTTTGTTACCACGATTTTACCACATTTACTTATAGCGCGGTAATTATATATTATTGTTTACCATTGCTATATATAATTTACCATGGTACCCCCCTATGACCGGTAAATTGACCCCCGATGGTAAAATTACCACATATGACCGGTAAATTGACCCCCAATGGTAAAATTACCACATATGACCAGTAAATTTACCACGGTATGACCACGGGTGGACACGTGGCAGGCAGTATGCACTGTGATACGACACGTGTGCAAGATTAGTGCATGTGGCAATCAGGCATGGAATGTTACATAACTGTGACCAGATATGCTATGCTAGGATCTTGCAGGCGGCATACTAACTAGGAGGGTCCAACTATGTCTATCAATACGGCGTGCGTGCTATATTTGCAAAAGCTAATTTCATACGTTTTCTGCATCGGAGATCTTGCAGCTTTCCGCCCGGCCGTCTTCCAAATTCCCCGCCTGTCACACATGCAACCCATGGCATCCATCCCGCAACACGACCTACCTTAACCATTAGCTGAGTAAACCATAAGCCGAGTCACGCTTGAATAATCACACACAACCACTTCCCAGCACAGGCCAGCACCGCGGCCGCCATAGCCAACATACAACGCGCCTCCCGTTTCCCACCTGACCCACGTGTGTATGTGTCTCACCGCCGTCGCCAACCCCCTTGGCCGCTGATTCGCGACCGCAGAAGAAGCACGCACAAGCGCTAACAAGGGTTAGTATCCACCCACCCCGCGCCTGATTCGGCGCGAAGTGGGATAGACACCCTTGATTGATCACACAATCATGTCCACTCCCTAGCCCAAGCCAACACCGCGCCACGCTCCTCCCGTTTCATGGCACCGCCGCCCCACCTGACCCACGTGTGTGTCTCACCGCCGTCGCCAACCCCCTTGGCCGCTGATTCGCGACCGCAGAAGAAGCACGCACAAGCGCTAACAAGGGTTAGTATCCACCCACCCCGCGCCTGATTCGGCGCGAAGTGGGATAGACACCCTTGATTGATCACACAATCATGTCCACTCCCCACCCCAAGCCAACACCGCGCCACGCTCCTCCCGTTTCATGGCACCGCCGCCCCACCTGACCCACGTGTGTGTCTCACCGCCGTCGCCAACCCCCTTGGCCGCTGATTCGCGACCGCAGAAGAAGCACGCACAAGCGCTAACAAGGGTTAGTATCCACCCACCCCGCGCCTGATTCGGCGCAAAGTGGGATAGACACCCTTGATTGATCACACAATCATGTCCACTCCCTAGCCCAAGCCAACACCGCGCCACGCTCCTCCCGTTTCACGGCACCGCCGCCCCACCTGACCCACGTGTGTGTCTCACCGCCGTCGCCAACCCCCTTGGCCGCTGATTCGCGACCGCAAAAGAAGCACGCACAAGCGCTAACAAGGGTTAGTATCCACCCACCCCGCGCCTGATTCGGCGCGAAGTGGGATAGACACCCTTGATTGATCACACAATCATGTCCACTCCCCAGCCCAAGCCAACACCGCGCCACGCTCCTCCCGTTTCACGGCACCGCCGCCCCACCTGACCCACGTGTGTGTCTCACCGCCGTCGCCAACCCCCTTGGCCGCTGATTCGCGACCGCAGAAGAAGCACGCACAAGCGCTAACAAGGGTTAGTATCCACCCACCCCACGCCTCATTCGGCGCGAAGTGGGATAGACACCCTTGATTGATCACACAATCATGTCCACTCCCCACCCCAAGCCAACACCGCGCCACGCTCCTCCCGTTTCACGGCACCGCCGCCCCACCTGACCCACGTGTGTGTCTCACCGCCGTCGCCAACCCCCTTGGCCGCTGATTCGCGACCGCAGAAGAAGCACGCACAAGCGCTAACAAGGGTTAGTATCCACCCACCCCGCGCCTCATTCGGCGCGAAGTGGGACAGACACCCTTGATTGATCACACAATCATGTCCACTCCCCACCCCAAGCCAACACCGCGCCACGCTCCTCCCGTTTCACGGCACCGCCGCCCCACCTGACCCACGTGTGTGTCGCACCGCCGTCGCCACCCCCCTTGGCCGCTGATTCGCGACCGCAGAAGAAGCACGCACAAGCGCTAACAAGGGTTAGTATCCACCCACCCCGCGCCTGATTCGGCACGAAGTGGGAGAGACACCCTTGATTGATCACACAATCATGTCCACTCCCCACCCCAAGCCAACACCGCGCCACGCTCCTCCCGCTTCACGGCACCGCCGCCCCACCTGACCCACGTGTGTGTCTCACCGCCGTCGCCAACCCCCTTGGCCGCTGATTCGCGACCGCAGAAGAAGCACGCACAAGCGCTAACAAGGGTTAGTATCCACCCACCCCGCGCCTGATTCGGCGCGAAGTGGGATAGACACCCTTGATGGATCACACAATCATGTCCACTCCCCA